>JACXGM010015488.1:0-21257 GCA_016801145.1 Umbra pygmaea | reverse complement strand
TTATTGCACACAAAAATGCTGGTAGGCTACCATAGGCTACTTGATTTAAACTTTTTGTTACCTTTAGTGAACTTGACTATTTCAAAGTGTGGTCGATTTTTTTCGGATGTAGGTAACAATATTTAACAATTTATATATTTTCATATTTAATTAAAATATATATATTTTTAAGTCATCCGCCCGATCTGCGGTTGATATAACCGCGCATCTCTACTGCACAATGTGCCCCCTTAAAAATAATAGGTGCATGACGCCCCTGTACCTACATATGTAGTTTCATTGCCAGTCTGTTTAGTTACTCAGCACGCTCCAACCACACCACCCTTCTGATTTGCTTTAGCAATATAATTCAGCCTTTTGGTTAGATTCGGCTTGGCTTCATATATTTAGGTGCATGGTGCCCGTATTATGACATATCAATTCAATTATAAATTCCGTAACTACAATAAAAATAGACATTTTCACTGTTAGTGATTTACATTAATCTACTTTACCTTTACGCGCTCCTTCTTTTCCAAAGATTGTTCATTTGTATTTGCTGTACTGTAATGCCATGTGCGTGGAATCAGGAGGCAGAATGCACAAGGTAGTTGAGCGCTTCTTTAATAAAGCGATAGGTAAATGACAGTCTCTGCCAAATTTACTATTACGCTGGGCAACAGTAAACCCACAATACAAAATGAAAACAACATCTAGCAAGGCAACTTCATATAGAAGGAAAAATAAAACAACAGGCTACTTGGGCTCACGGCAAACAATGAAGGACAAACACAGAGAGTCAGAGGGAAACAGTTATACATACACTAATTGGAGACAAGGAGCAGCAATGATTAGTGAATGAACAATGACATGTGCACACACATTAATGTTGTTAGAAGTCCATGATGAATAATAGGAATGACGTGTCCATACCTGGCCACGGGGTGGAGCCAAACCCCCATGGCACAGTCGAAATCCTCAGACTGTGACATGTAAATTGGTCGTGTTATCTCCAGGATGGATTGATTCAAGTTTCCCTAAAATATCTGAGTTGCTTGAAAGAAATGTAGAAAGAGATTATTAACTTCAGAGTTATTAACTTCAGAGTCAGGATTTTGCTCTGTATTTGATGGAAACTGTTGTAAAAAAAATTGCAAATAATTTCTGTGCTGTATGTTATAGTATGAATCTAGACACTTTAATAAGTATTTGCTAGCAGCATATATTGGTTTTCCTTACTCAAACACATTCTAGGAAAAGAAAGATTATGATTGGTTCATTGAATTCTTTATACCAGTATGTAACAAATTACAATTGTGGTATTTGTTTAGGTAATTAGTGATTTGTGTACATTATTAGCCTTAGAACGTTGGAACCTAACCTTTAATTGTTGAGAGTGAAATGATGGTGTCCTGGATCAATTCGAAACATACATATTCCACCCTGCACTGAATGTGCAGATGAGGGAATGTTTAGATGTATTTAATACAGACAAGAAAGTAATAAATAAAGCTTGTGCGCTGTATCTGTCGCTCCCTGCGTTCGTCAATCATTCACTCTGGGTTTCTCCTCATTTGAATATAGAGGAACTCTCTCTCGATTTGACGGCCGGGCCAGAGCGCAGTTTTGCGGATGCAACAGCCTGTCCATTTCAGCCTACTGTCACTTGTTTTAATACGTCCTACCGGCCGTCAAAGTAAAATGTGACGGCCCGTTTGGCCCGGAATGGACCGACCCTCCCGATGGCCAGTCCGCCCCTGGCTACAGTCTTGTTGACATCCATTGGAGTTGTCTTATTGGTCCTGATGAATTCCAAGACTGAGACGGGGATGCATTTGAGGTCATATCTAAAATACACAATGATTAAGGCAAGATCATGTCTCACCTAAGTATCTAGTGAATTGGTCGTTTTCATTTGAGAGTATTTTCCTCCATTTTGAAAAAAGTATGGTATTTGGAATGAAAGCACGTTTGGGACATAATGCCCACATTTCAGAGTGAGAGAAGTATTTTGACAGATTAAGTTGTCATGTTTAATACAGGTAAATATCCCTTGCATGAAGTCTGATTTGCAACATATCAGCTTCACCAACAATCTACATTGAATTCATAAAAGCCGAACATAACAGCCCCTCCACCATACTTCACAGATGTGGGTTTCTCAACACATTCCTCTTGCCTTCACTCACCAACATGTCCATCTTTGTCTCATTTACCACAAAAACCTTTTCCAGAAGACACATAGCACTACAGAGTGAGAGTGGTTCTGTAAACCCAATATATCACAGGGGTCAAACACACACCCATCCAGCAAGTCTGTCACACTGTGCCGAAGGAGCTCTGGGGTATCATGAAAGAATCACCCGAACAAAACTGTTGAACATGATATCAGTTAATAAATGTCACTGGAGCATCCGTGCACACACCAACAGTTTCCACCCATAAGTCACAAGACTACTTAATAGCTGAACCAACAAATATCAACATTCTCACACTCGATTCAAGCAAAATTATATAAATAGTAATGTTTAAGATTTTGTGTGTTATTGTGCACGATTTGACACCTTATATTTTGTGCAAAAATGCATGAATTAACACATATTTTGTGTAAAAATGTACATCTTGACACCTCACTTTTTGTGTTTTTGCACATTTTAAAGAGGATTCTCTTTGTATGAAAATGCATGAATTTACATCCAAGGGATTTCACTGTAGTTACCTGGGGCCTCATTTATAAAACTTTGCGGTGGATTTGCGTTAGAAGTGGCGTACGGAAGAAATATAGGACGTGCGTCCGCAAAGAAAAATTCAGATTTATAAAACCGTGCGCCCGCACGTCCTACACCGTTTTCCCTTTATAAATCACAATCAACTCTAAATGTGGCGCAGCTTTTGCGGCTGCATGTCACGCCTATAATGGCCCATATGTAGTCAGTGAAACGGCCCGAAATTAATATTCATTGATTGAGAAATCATGGCAAACAGAGAGAGGAAAACCAAGAAAAGAAACTTCACTCAATGTGAAGTAGAAAATATTGTTGGCGAGGAGGAAAAGAGGAGGAAAATGTTGTTTGAAGGGCAAAGTGTGCCTATTACCAATGCCGAAAAGGCGTTGGAGTGGCAAAAGGTTGCAGACGGTGTAAGAAAGTCGGACCATGGCCCAAATAAAAAGTGGTGGGATATCAGTCGATGTCAAAGCGTCTGGCGCTTCATCGTGAAAGTGTGACTGCCACAGGTGGGGGAAAATTGGTTAGATTACAGCAACATGTCTGCATCATAAATTATTTGGACATTGATCGAATGAAAATGCTTTCGATTAATGAAAGCATTTTAATTCTCATTTGGTGCCCTTATTATGGCAACATGAGTGCAGTCAAAAGCACCGATTACATTTGGGAAACCGGACATAGCTGCAAATTGCGCTTTTTGTTTGCTTGTTCACCTGTGTAAGGAAACTTTATGTAATCATGCGGCACACCAATTACACCTATTAACACGTCTGGCATAACCCGGCTAAGGTTTGGCTGTGAAATCCCAGACCTGTCAGCCAATTCCCTCTGGAAAGTGCCAGAAATCCAAGACTTGAAGTGGGACTGGCACGGCGTGGTTTCTCCGAGTGCTCCTCTGTAACGCTGGGCCCAATAGAGCACAGAGGTCCAACAGGAAGCCCCGAGGAAATTGGAACCGTCTCATAAGCCACTCGTCCTCGTTTGCCAGCATGTCTTCTTGCTGTCTGACAATGCAATCTCTCCGAATCCTTCCATTTGCCACATCTTCTAACAGTGCAAGATCAGCCATTGTGCATCATTACGCATTGGGTTGGCATCATGGCTTTTTATGACCATGCAGGTGATTGTATCTGATCAGCTACAGATGTCGGTATTCATGTAATTGTAAATGGGATTATGCGCAAATGGAATTAATTCCAGCTTTCAAAATGGTTAAGACATCCGTCACGATGGAACAATTGATGGGTGGAAATGAAACGGACTAAGGGCATATAGCCTACATGAACACCATGATTCCGTAGTTGATGACATTTATGAACACAACTTTCCCCAGTTGGTCAATGAAGACCGACGCATCGACAAGGATATGTTTTAAACATTATTTTGTTTACCGTAATGTTTATGAAGATGAATTGCATAACATGGCAATATAATTACAGAACATGTTTGAGTGTTCTTTTTGCAAATATGTCTTCGTTTGCATTTAAGTTGGCTACAATCTTGTTTTATTTATTTGTATTCCTACACAGGCTGTTGATTGAAAGAATGGCTTTGTGAAATGTTCATATTATTAATGAAAGGCAGTATTTCGATTTCGTTTAACTACACAACGGTCCGCAGTTTCAGACAGCTTCACGTGTTTCACACATCTGCCTGCGGTGTCGCCATTTCTCATTTCACCCGTTTTTGTGCGTACGCATGGGTCAGAGTTTTCGTGAAGGACCGCACATTTTCCCGTCAAGTTTGCTTTTTATAAATCCCAATTATTGCGTAGAGAGCGGCATACGCCTTCTTTTGTGCGTACGCCACGTTTATAAATGAGGCCCCTGGTCGCTAGAAGAGGATGTGATTGTAATCAAAGTTAAATAGCTTAGTTGTTTTTTTCCCCCCATGGCTGTGAAGGGGACCCGACCTTGTGTACGATGCTGTCTTTAATGAATGGGACATTATGGCAACCTAATTATCCTCAGCTTTCAATTGTCTCATTCATCAGCTGTAACTATAGGTTGTTGTTTCAAATGACAATATGTCATATTGGCTGGTTAAATAATGAATACAACGAATACATTTTATATTTTTGAAAATACATTTAATCCACTGCATTATGTACTCTACCTCATTCTGGACAGGGTTGGGTAGGTAATTTTTCAAATGTAATCAGATTACATTAAACATTGTGAATGGGTAATAGTAATTGTAATGGATTACATTTCAAAAGTAACCTACCCAACTCTGGTTCTGGACACATTCTCCACAGGCACAGTGAGATTGGGTCTACTGTAGTTAACTTTAATCAGCTGCCACAGGAGATCTAATTAAGAGGTCTTGAGCTTTGGGGATACAACCCTTTGCTCTCTGTTTGGTTTGGTTTACTTTCACCAAGGCATTCTCAAGGTCTGAGAGATTGTAATTTACCTAGAATGAGAATGCTCACACAATTAATATAGTTTACCATTGTAAGGCTGGTCTAAATGAATATGCTTGCCTTCCTTTTGTCTTTTTCACATTTTGTCTTCTGTTGTCATAGTGAAAATATATATCTAATGTGGACACTTTTTATCACACCACAGTGTTATGTAACAACACTCATTACCAGCAATTAGTCATTTGTATGTAATTTGTTGAGGTATGTGTGAGATGCCTTATTTACTTTATATAAGTGTATATATTGTGCATAATGGTTCTACTGCTGAGTCATGAATACTGACTTTTTTAAGTTCTTATCCAACCACCCACAGTCAGTCAGATTGGGCCTCCATCTTTCCTCAAGCACCGGCTCCATGACCCTTAGCACCGGCACACCACAAGGCTGCGCGCTGAGTCCCCTCCTCTACTTTTACACATATGACTGTGGCTGCGTCTCAATATGCATAATATGCATACTATATAGTATGCCAGCCTATGATTAGTTTGTCCCAAACCATAGTACGCATATATCGTATGTCAGAAGTCCCTGGATGGTCTACTATGTCCGGCGGATTTTCGAAGTATGCAACCCTGCATGCTTTTTGGGCTGATATTGCCCACAATCCTTTGTGACACAGAATAGGAGGGGTTTCCCGGAGCCGATCCTTCTTTGGCAGTGTTTAAATATAAGTATCCATAAGTTAGGTAATAATAAATGTGTCATTACATTCGTTTTTTTTATTGTACCAATAATAAGTTTAAATGAAATAAGAACAGGTTGTGCCAAATGTTTAATGTTCAAACTTTGCGCGCTTCATTGCTCGTGGAAGTGGTCTAATTTTAGATGCAATGTTATGACGTGTTAGTATGTCATAATGCCAGCATACTCACTAATTATATACTCAATAGTACGTACATTATCCCCAGATACCCCTCAAATACAATCATCAAATTTGCAGAAGACACAACAGTGGTGGGCATTCTCTCAAATGGGGATGCTAACAGGGACAAAGTCAGCAAATCAGCAGGGTGGTGTATAGAGAACAATCTATCACTGAACAAAAAAATAGCTTATAGACTTCAGTAGACACCGTGAGTACTCCTGTTAACATCAATGGAGACGAAGTAGAGAAGGTTTCTAGCTTTACGTTTCTAGGAACCCACATCATGGATGACCTTACATGGACAAGGAACTCCACAGCTATGGTCAGAAAGGCTCAAAACAGTTTTAAAGAACATTCAGGAAAACCAACCTGGCTGTGGAGCTGCTTTTGTCCTTTTACCACTGTTCTCTAGAAAGTGTACTGACATAACTGTATCACAGCATGGTATGCAAACCGCACAGCAGCAGACAAAACAACTCTCCAGAGAGTCATAAACACAGCCCAGAAAATAATTGGTCTCCCTCTGCCTGCACTGGAAGACATCTTCAGGACACGCTGCATCCACAGAACCAGCAGCATTCTGAAGGATACAACCCACCCCGGTCATCATCTATTTTCTTTGCTGCCATCAGGAAGGCGTTACAGGACTTTAAAGACCCACACATACAGGCTCAAAAATAGCTTCCAATCCAGAGCTATCACTGAACTGAACTCCATAAAACATTTTCCCTCTACCCCATCCCCCCAACATCATCATAACACACAATCTTTAGTAGTATTTACATACAATGTGCAATAACATATATCATACAATATATAACAAAATAGTTTGAGCTCCATTTAGTTTAATACATTTTTTGGTGTGTATGTGTGTATGTGTGTGTGCGTGTGTGCGTGTGTGCGTGCAATGTCAATAAAGGTAAATCTAAATGGTATTGGCTGTGATTTAGACAATGTAATCTGACTAAGCTACAGTTAATGTTAGCCTGTTTGCTAGTAGACACAATAAAACATTTAAATCTGAAACTTTTGAATTAGTTCTATTTAGGTCACAGAAAGAGTATAATATCTATGCTCAGAAAATTGTATAGAGTACTTCTGTATACAATACGTGTATACTGTATACTGTATGCATATATTTTGGGGCGGCGGGTAGCCTAGTGTCCAAGAGTGTTGGGCCAGTAAATAAAAGGTGTCTGATCCTTGTCAATCTGTCCCTGAGCAAGACTGTTAATGCTAATTACTCCCAGGTTATTGCTAGTTTAGCATTTACTTTTTAACATTTAACAGTTTAGCATGTCAGTACATCCTTTCTTACGGTTCTAGACAGAAGGTTTAACCAGTGCCCTCAATGGCTGATCCGTTTCATGCGCTGCTTCTCCCAGACATCATCATCCTCCAATCACTTGTCTTGTTTCTGGTTCATCTTTTCCCAGCTGTTAGTTATTCCTTCAATCAAGTGTTATATATATCTCCCCTGTTTGTCTTTCCCAGCTGTTGGTCATGGTTGATGTTTAACATTACATGGTGTGTGCTGTTGTTTGCTGAATTACAAAGTATTTTTGACTCCTTGAAGTCTTATTTTCTTCAGTGTTTTGTTATTTAGTGTCTATCTCAAACTTCACTCTTGTCTCTGTCTATCCCTGCACCCCGACATTGAGACAATTTCGGAGTTTTTTCCAAGATGGTGTGATTTTTATATTAATTATTATAATAAGTATTTGTAAGAACCTACAACAAGCTATCTAAGCTTGCTCAAGATGATGTACAGTACAGTCGTAGTCAAACGTTTTGAGAATAACACTAATACTAATTTTCACATTCTGCTGCCTAAGTGTTGATGATCTCAATTTGCATATACTCCACAATCTCATGAAGAGGGATCAGATGAATTGCAATAAATTGCAATGTCACTCTTTGCCATGAAAATGAATTTAATCCCCAAAAAAATTTTCCTCTGCCATTCAGCCCTGCCACAAAATGACCAGCTGCCATCAATGTCAGTGATTGTCTCGTAAACACAGTTAAGAGTGTTGACGAGGACAAGGCTGGAGATCACTCTCATGCTGATTGAGTTATAATAACAGACTGGAAGCTTTAAGGTGGTGGTGCTTGAAATCATTGTTCTTCCTCTATCAACCATGGTTACCTGCAAGGAAACATGTGCCGTCATCATTGCTTTGCACAAAAAGGGCTTCACAGGCATGGATATTTCTGCTAGTAAGATTGCACCTCAATCAACCATGTGGGGTTGCTTCTCAGCCAAGGGATTGAGCTCACTCACAATTTGGCCTATGAATAAAGAATGGTAACAACACATCCTCCGAGAGCAACTTCTCCCAACCATCCAATAACAGTTTGGTGACGACCAATGTCTTTTCCAGCATGATGGAGCACCTTGCCATAAGGCAAAAGTGATAACTAAGTGGCTTGGGGAACAAAATATCAACATTTTGGGTGCATTGCCAGAAAAACAACCCAGACCTTAGTTCCATTGAGAACTTATGGTCGATCCTCAAGAGGCGGGTGGACAAACAAAATCCCACAAATTCTGACAAACTCCAAGCATTGATTATGCAACAATGGGCAGTCATCAGTCAGGATGTGGCCAAAAAGTTAGTTGACAGCATGCCAGCGTGGATTGCAGAGGTCTTGAATAACAAGGGTCAACACTGCAAATATTGACCCTTGCATAAACTTAATGTAATTTTCAATAAAAGCCTTTGACACTTATGGACTGCTTTTATTTATACTTCAGTATACCATCGTAACTACTGACAAAAGGATCTAAAAACATTGAAGCAGCAAACTTCGTGGAGACCAATACTTCTGTCTTTCTCAAAACTTTTGACCACAAATGTATATGATTTTAGTTGCATCTGAGTGTCACAGGTTTAATGAGGAAGGTAGACAG
Source organism: Umbra pygmaea (assembly GCA_016801145.1). Taxonomy (NCBI): domain Eukaryota; kingdom Metazoa; phylum Chordata; class Actinopteri; order Esociformes; family Umbridae; genus Umbra; species Umbra pygmaea. The sequence continues at coordinate 12,345 of JACXGM010015488.1, read as the reverse complement.
GAGGCAGGCACGTGTGTCAATGATGAGGACTCAAACTAAAATAACTAGTCAAACTAAACACACTGAGTGAACAAACTATCCTACAAACCAAGTCATATACCTTTGAATTCACAGAACACCAGAAACTCTAACTTACAAGTACTCACATTTCAAAAACATGGACTTAGCAAAACCTCTGACATGTACAATGAGCCACAACAAACAGGACAAACACAGGTGAATATATACAGGTAGAGACTCCATAATCATTAACAGGTGCATAGACTTAGACAATCACACACAAGAAGGGTAATTACTGTAAATGCATTGGGGGTTGGACTGGATGAAAAGAAAACACCAGAGGGCGCCAACAGCCCAGTGTTTAGACTGTGACAGAGAGCATGATTTGTTCCATTGAGCCGGTCTACATTACATGTGCACCATATTTACAATATGTCAAACTCTTACTCATGCCGTTTTCCAACTAAAACAGACAACCTTCCAGATGTTTACCTTGGCTTCCAGTTGACTAATGTCCTCATCCAGACTCAGTGCATCTGCCTCCAGCTGACTGTTTGTGGGTGTGGAATAGATACTGCAAACCATAGGCCTCGTAGTGTTGAAACACATTAGAAGGTGAACCTTTTAACTAGGTTAAAAAGATAACGATAAAATGCAAGAAAATGAAAGCCAATCATGTAGTGTTTCTTGTACAGGCTACTGATTCTGTTCTCACACCTGTCTCCTGCATAATATTTGAAAGGTCCAGATTGAAAGGTGTTTCTCAATACAATAATATAAATTAGATATCTGTACATAAAATATTTAGCACTGTATGCAGGCCTGTATGAAATGAAATATGTTAAGCATCCAATTAGCATCATAGATGGATACATCACAGTGGGTAAAAACAAATATTTCAGTCAAGTAACAATTCAATTGGGGTTTATTTTCTATCTCAGTGCAATACAGCCATAAGCATTACTCAGCATTAGAATACATAACACAGATTACATGCCCACCACACACACACAAACATAAATAATACAAATCAAATAATTGTTATTAACCTTTTTAAAACCAATGAGGTCTGTTCTGTCTGGCACTTTATCACTTATATAGTTCATAAAATAGGGTAAAGTGCGTAGCTTGCGACGCCACACATGTTGTTGCCATTCCGGATCATTCTCATGTAGCCACCCTCTCCCCATCCAGAACCCCAGCTGGGAGGAAAAGGGAAACAGGCACAAACACATATATAGTATGTATATATGCTCAAAAAGTAAGAATTCAAGCGATATTATTATTATTATTATTAATAATATTATTATATTACTTTCTCCTGTGATTCACCCACCTGTTTTTGATTATCCAATAGTCCTGTCCACCTTCAGAGCCATAGCCAACCAGAAGCACTGCATGGCTTAGGTTGTTCGGGTTACAGCTCGGCTCATCGTAAATTCCTGTTTGACCAATAACAGCCCTGGTTATTGGGCAAGCTCAGAGGAATGTATTTAAGTTATTAGAACTCTAATCTGGACTGATTTACGGTAGTGTGTGAACACATTTTAAAACTTTTCCGTACTGGAAAAAAATTAATGATGTTGTATTCTGTGAGATGGTCAAAGATTGATCACATGCTTCCTCCAAACATATTTGTTGGAAGGCCATGGTATTGCTAGCAGGCAAATAGACCACTGATGGCAGTCTAGAAAACTGATGAAGGTGGCGAGGTGTACATTGGGCACAGTTTGGAATCGAACTGGCAACCTTCCGACTATATGAAGCACTATGATGCTGGGGCTGGTGAGGGTTTGACTGACACTATAGCATACATAGTAAAAAATGGTGAACAGATAGTTTTCAAACATTTGGGACAGGAGTTTTATTTAACTTTTAGGATGTTGTGAGGAAAGTATTCTGGTTTAATGAGCCACTGAATTGGCCAAATTTAAAAAAATTCTAAATCTGCTTTTTCATTACTTACTCCTGGAGGAACTGAACCATCAGACACTGGCTTATGACAACCTGACAATTATTTACTGTCCCTACCAACCCATCTGGCTTTGAATTTCTGGGTCTCAACCGTTTAACAGTTACCTATAAAAAGCATTATTTTTCTGGAGGATAAGAATTTTAGTACTCACTATACACATTGACATTTAATTCTTTGAAGTTTATACTGTATTTATTCCAGGTTTTCACAGTCAGAAGAGGACTGGCTACCCCTGGAGGCTGGTTCCTTTCTCATTGTCTTCCTAGGCTATTGCCAATATAGGGAGTGCCTGCCTTTCTAGTTCTCCTAGCCAGTACGCTTCAAATGGTATTTCCTGCTCTTTGGGGTTACATGATGTATAACTGATTTAAAAAGAGCAATATAATATAAAGACTTATTTGTTTGATTACTACAGTTATGGGAACAAAAACACAACATTTAGCTGTCCACCTTCAAGGAATTTAAACAAACACCAACCTGAGCTGTAGAACATGAAACTTGGGTGATCTGCATCCACAGCAATGGTGATTGGGCCAATGGATGCCACAGCATCAGCAAGGGCCTGTTCATCACCAGTGGGTATGAACCTATAATCAGTGATCCTGGCTACCACCTGACTGCTGTCGTAGAAACAAGGCTGGGTGTCCTAGAAATACAAGCTTCCATTAACATGTAATGCCGATGTACTGTATACGGACAAAGACGTTTCCAGTCACACTCTTACCACTGATGTGTAAGGGTAGGTGTTCGTGGACTGAAGCCCATTCTGAACCACATAATCATAGGCATTAGCCATCCAGGCCCCACTGCAGCCATAGGTGCCATAAGGCTTCGAGCAATCCACCAGGTTCTGCTCACTCAACGACACCAGCTGGCCTGTCCTCTTGAACATTTGCCCTTCGACGGCTCCCGTAGTGCTAAAGGCCCAGCAGGAGCCACAATATCCCTGGGAGGAGAAGTTACCAGAGGATTTAGATTGAAAACAACGTCTTAGTTTCTAATGCTGTTATGCTCCGTTTCTGAAGACGATCCTCACCTGGTCTTTGACTTCGGTGACATAGCCTCTGGCTCTGTAGTCAACATTAGTAGCGCCTAGCTTTCGAGCACTGGCCCGGAGTGTTCTAGCTGAAGCGTTCTTTCCTCTTCTCATTGTTTTGCTATTTATAATGGCACCTTGCAAACGCTTGTATTCATGGCTTGTCTAAGATGGGAGAAGAATAATGGAAAGGATTTTCAATCATTTAAAAAGAGAATAAGATTTCCTAATTGATGATAAATACATAGAAGTTAGAACTGTAAAAATAACTCATAGATGTACTTTGGACTAGAACATCCTGCAGCAAAGAGAAAGTGCAGATGATAATCACTTACCAGGTCCCCATATCTATTCATAGCCATGGTAAACTTCCTTGTCCCACTGTGAAAATTGATATTATTCTCCTCAATCACCTTCAGGTTGTTCTCCCAAATAGTCTTCCTCTCAATGTCATCCTCCTTGCAAAACAAAGCAAATTGAGCAAACACAGTATCGATGTTTTGGAATGTTGGTCTGAATGAAAGGCAAAGATTTTCTCAGTTTGTATTGTATCTTCTCTTAGGTCTATAAGCAGATGATTCTGAAGCAGGTGGCTTGATTTGAGCCAAAGAGCCCGGAGACACAATACCATCCATGAGTTGGATTGCAAAACAAAAAATGTAATGTTAATGACACTTAATTCCAATTTGCATAATAATTTGGAATGCAGTGATATATTGAATAATAATAGAAAAAACTATGTACAGTACTGTTCAAAATCTTAGGCCCATGTACAAATAATCAGTGAGGCAAAGATGCTTTAAAAAAATATTAAATTAAATATAAAATTATATACTATAAAATGTTTATAAAGTAAACCGTGAAGAACCCTCACGTGTGCCATACCCTGATCTTTAAGTTTGATTGTCCCTTGCCCCGTTGAATTTCCTACACCTGTTTTTGATTCGATTAATCATATTGGGTCAACAAATCAGTACGTGATTGATCAACAGCACTTGTTTGTTATTTTGGTTCAACATATACTAGCCTATATCTACAAGTTGTCTACTACACAATATGTTACTTTAATTTTCTGACAAATTCATATTTGGATATATTCTACCGAAAAAATAAAAACATTCACAACTAGAGTTATACACATTTGTGTTAAACAGATTTCTGTTAAACAAATCTAGGGTGCCTAAGACTTTTGCACTGTACTGTATGTACTAATGAGTATATAATAATAATAATAACAGTAATAATAATAGTAAATATCTAACTTTCTCGTCATAGGACACACTGTTGCGTGTCTTCCATGTTTGCCACTCAGAAAGCCCCTGCGCCAGTTCATCTGAGTCTGAAGCCACATGTAGAGGATCACAAAGAAGGAGACACAACAACAGAGCTCTCCCAATAACGCTGGGCCACTGGACTGGAAGGATGGAAGAAAATATTATTTCATCATTTGTCTTTTTTTATTATACATAATGGCATTTCTGCTGTTCATACCTCAATGGATAGAGAATTATGTGGAAATCTCATACATTCTCTGAGATACTGTATTACCTTTCTTAAATCAATGTAATCAGGTTTCGAAATTGTAGTATATGTTATTTGACCGGTATGGTCACACCTGTGTGAACAGGGTCCCTGAAGGTCACAAGTGTGATTAGAACGTAAATTAGAATTCATCATTTGAATGACTAGTTCCCAACAATCGCTGAAACGCTGGACTCTGGTCAATCGCTGGTCTGCAGGGAATGTTAGAGAAATCAAAAGTAACATCTGAAAGTGTTAATCTGGCACTCACCTGATGGAAAGTTGAGCTGCCTTGTCTTCATGTTGATAAACTAACTCCACACGTTATCCATGACCGGTGATAACCCCTTTTATTGTTTGTGATGAAGGGTGTGCTCCCCTTGGGCCCTCCCCATCACAAGAGGCAGGGCAAAACAGGGGTCAGAAAATGCCTTATTAGGCAAACTGAGGCCACAGAGTGTAAACATAGTAGGTACATTTTCAAGTAGCATGCCGGCATCAGAAATGTTGATACTCATCATAAAAACTGCTTAGCGGTGCTAGGAAGATATAATAGCTTCCTCTAAATACAGCTCATCTCTAAAATCCTACCAATTACAAGCTTACTACTAAATGGTAATTTAAACAGCATCTTACATAAGCTACCTGCAATTATGTGCTCTGATATGTTATGTTGTGTTCTCCTGCTTGAAGGTACATACATAAAAAGAGTGAACTGGACTCAATGACCCTGGACTCCCCGAATATGCAACACAAACCTATGGCTCCAGTTCTTGTGTAGGCCCTGGCAGACATTGCACATTTTTAAAACTTTGCATCATCTGCACAATGTGTGTTGCATCCTTCAGAAGAACCATAAGATACCTAACCACAGGAAATAAATATATGTTGTTTTCAACTATGGCCTTTATTTGTAACACTGCATCTACCTATTCAAGTAAAAAAGTAATGTTTATTATTATTAGTATTATTAAACAATATACATTGGTTGATCAGCCAATTATCATCACAGGTGTCTTCCATTTAATAGGTAGAGGTCAATAGTGATAGGCAGTATCTTCAATAGATTTCAATAGACCACCTAGGCCAGGTGATCTATTTCAGAACAAATACTCCCTCAGTCCTCCAGTCCTTTATGAATGAGGTTTTCAGGGACATGCTTGGTCATTTTGTAGTGGTTTACATCGATAACATCCTGTAAACTAGTGTACTCCACTAGTCTAGACCAGCACATCACTCACCTACAATCTGTCCTGAAAAGGGCATTAGAACATCACCTCTACTCAAAGTCTATGATGTTTTGCTTCTTCTGTCCGCAGTCAAACACACACAGGCAGTGTTGTAACGTCATGGACAGTTCCCAAATACATTAGGGCATGCCAACAGTTCTTGGGGTTCTCCAACTACCATTGTTGCTTCACACCTCCCACTGGATACCCTGGCATTTTATGCACTATTGACACTCACCAAAAAATACTGATGGCCCAGCTTGGCGCTGAATGTTTGTGAGTATGTCACTTTCAGTTTGTTCTGCCCCTAGTGTAAGATGCCATGGCCCCACCCAATGACAAGCTTCACACTATCCTGGTTCCAAAACACCCTTGGTCACATCTGCTGGTGGATTTTTTGATCAACCTCCCACCATCAGCTGGGCACACCACCATCCCGATCGTTGTTCATTGTTTTTGTTAATACATGTAATATTCGCTGCACCACTCCTCCACTAACCTGCATTTCTGATGTGTTTTATGGTATCAGCCAGTAATGGCGCCATGGCATCAGAGTCTGGTTGATGCCCCTGTAGTGGGTTCAGTGCACAGAGGCCATCTGGAACGCTGCCTGCATCCGTCTCACCATCCATACAAAACACAGGCCATAGTCATCGCAGTTAGGCACCTGTTATTCAACCTGATCATCGTGTCTGGCTCTCAATTGTAAAAAGATGGATCAGCCTTCGCTCCCCACATGCATCAATGAGCTTTGGTTTTTGGTTCACTGCTTTTCCTTCCTTTGACAACTTTTGATACTGACCACTGCAGACCGGGAACGCGCCACAAGAGCTGCAGTTTTAGAGATGCTCTGACCCAGTCATCTAGCATCACAATTTGGCCCTTGTTAAAATCCCTCAGATCCTTACTCTTGCCCATTTTTCCTGCTTCTAACACATCAACTTTGAGGACAAAATGTCCTTAATGTCCTGACAGGTGCCACAATAATGAGGTTATTAGTGTTATTCACTTCACCTGTCAGTGAATCGAACATAATGTTATGGCTGATCAGTGTATGTTCCTACGCTTTTTAACCACAGCTCGCATCCTACCAACATAGGTGGTTTTATATATTTTAGTTTCCATATTTAGAAATAGCAACAATGCTGTTTGTAATTCAAAAAAATATTAGGTCAGGCTTTTGTTGCATATTATGAGTCTGCAAATTAGGATATGCTTTTCTATACCCTGAAAATAATTTCTGAGTAAATAAATGTTGTGACATTGTAATTCCATTATTGCTGCCTGCACATATTAAAGACATGTTCTGACATTATAATGCAAACCTACAGATAATAATGTTGATCCTTTAAAGGAAAAATACACTGCATTTCAAACAGGCAGGGCTATTGAAATTACACCCAATGAATGGGAGACTTTTCTGTTGAAAGTACAACTCAAATTCCACTATTGTGTCTACTCCTTATTGTGGCTAGCTTCACATTGTTCTTCCAAAATTGTAAAATATCCCCTTTTTATTGTTATGCAATAGGACGAACATTGCAAATGCAATAACGAATCACATTACAAATGAAAAAACAGCTATGTCTGATTTATCCTTAGATAAATAATATAAATACTATCATGTAAAGGGAGCATTTGGTGCATTTCTACGAAGCTCAGATGGGGAGCACTGGTTCATTCACAAGTGGTGGAGATGACGAGAATGCCCTTCTGAAGAGGTTTATCGCTGCAGCGGTGTGAATGTTTGAGAATTTTAACTGAAAGGCGCGTCTCTTCACTGTTTGGCAAGGATACAGTATGTCGGCAGTAGGACAATTCCAACACTAATTACCGAGGTGGTATGGATTACAGGGAGTAATCATTTTAAAACCCTGGCTTGTATTGAATTCATTATAAAATCATCAGACGACAGGGATCTACAATGGCGGGCCCAGAACAGTGCCAGCAGCAGCAGGTAGAGGAGAAATCAGAGCATATAGATGATGCTGAGCTCGCACTTCAAGGTATTAATATGCTTCTCAACAACGGATTCAAGGAGAGCGACGAGCTTTTCAGAAAATACAGGTAATATATCTTCCCTAGATTCATTATGTCATTAATGTATACATTATCATCTATCAGGAATATTTAATTTGCTTAATTTAAAGGGCGCTCCTTTGTCTGCTCAAACATAAGATTAAATGTACTGCCTTGTTCAAAAGGCCGTGTTCAAATAAATGTATTTTAATATTAGTTCCAATTTGAGGTGAACATACATGCTGAGTGGCCTCCTCAACTCCAGTTGAGGGATAAGGTATATGCTTATAGACAGAGCTACTTTTTTAATAATTGCCAAACATCAGCACATTTATAGATATATAATGATGTTGAAGATGTAAGATGTCATATACTCAGCAAATGTGATCACTGTAGCAAGGTTTGCATTAAGACATGAGGGGGTGTGGTAAATGGCCAATATACCATAAAGATGTTGTACACAGTGAATAGATGTGGTATATTGGCAGTATCTCACAAAGTTCTAAATAGCCTTATTGCTTATATAAACTAGGTACCAATGAGCAGTAAAAAGTAATGTCATATGTGTGATAAACTGTATATGTTATAAACCAGGTGATTTGAATCCTGGATGCTTATTGGCGAATAGCAGTGGTATGTGAGACCATATACCACAGTTATGAGATCACATTACATTTTAGTTTTTAATGCATTAGTAACCAGTTTATAGGAGCAATACGCCATCTTAGGGTGTTGTATATATTGCCAATATATCCAGGCTAACTTGTGTATAGCAGGCTAAGTTGTGCATAAGAACAACTATTACCCTTGGTACCAGTATATTGGCAACCCCTCGTGCTTTGCTTACTTAGACATTGAGTGGTTTGCATCCTTAATGCCGATTGATCGACAGCTGTGATATATGAGACATTATACCATACCTATGACATTATATTACTTTTTACTGCTCTAGTTGCATTGCAGATCGGGGGTTTTGAGATATTGCCATATATTGTACCAAGTTCTGTTTCCAGTCACTCCATGTTGTGACTTTCAACAGCTCTTTGTAAATGATGCCCCTTCCTGCCTTATTGCTTACATACACCACATATAAATCAGCCACTCCGCATTGAGGACACAAATCATGAAATAAAGCTAATGTGAATAAAAAACTACACAACACAATGAGTGAAATATATATATACACTTTCATTTTAAAACATTAATAGTAGTAAGAGTAGTAAGAGTAGTACATTTCTTTCTGCAAAACCTAGGTTATGAGTATTTATAATTCTTGGCAACCCTAAAGAATATGTATAAGATGATATGCATTTTATTTGATCTCAGTCTGCAGGAACTGTATTGATGCCTTTCACCAGTTTTTTTTCCTGTTGGTATCAATATGAGGTCTAATGCATAATAATTTCCTTTGTCATCCATTACTAGACAAAACCAAAGAGCTTTCAGCTGAAAGGAGACTGATAAGTGACATACACAGATTTACATTTGTGCTCATAAGTTTGCATATACCCTGGCAGAAATTGTGAAGTTTCAGCATTGATTTTGACTCTTCATTTAAAGAATCTTTGACTGTTATGTAAGGATAGTGATCATATGAAGCGATTAATTATCACACAGTTTTGTTTGTCTCCTTTGTAAACCATACTGAAAACAGAAATCACCCTAATCGCCCCAATCAAAATTTTACATGACCTTAAATGTTTGGCCCTGTTACAGACACACAAGGTGACATACAGAGGTTAAAATGGCAATTAAAGGTTAATTTCCCACACCTGTGGCATGTTAAATTGCAGTCAGTGTCTGTGTATAAATAGTCAATGAGTTTGAGAGCTCTCACGTGGATCAATAATCAAAGTTTCAGAAGTTTCAAACTTGCCAAAAAGAATATGCACATGCATATTAGCCTCACGCATTGTGAGGAAGATGGTGAGGGACGCAAAGTAGAGTCCAAGGACCACAGTTTCAAAACTGCACAGTCTAGTGCAGGGGCAGGCAAAGTACAGCCCGCGGGGCAATTTTAAAATGAATCACCCTACAATTGACGAGTGTCAATGCTGTCTAGCGTTTGGCAACAAACACCAGATGTGGTTTTGGTGTAAAATAACCATGCTCATGTAGAAAATAACCTAATCACCACTGTGAAGGATAGTGGTAGATCTCTAGTCTGCCAGGATTTTAAGTCTTTCATAGTTTGTTTTTCCAGCAGGAGAACATACAATACAAATACAAAGCTTACCTTCAAATATGTACAAAAATGAATACTGTCCATAGAATCAAACATTTACAATGGCCATTAAAGTCCCCTGACCTAAATACAAATCAGTGGGTTGAATAATGGTATCAAATAGCTTGTATGTTTTCTTCCACCTCATTAAACATTTCAGGAGATTAATCAGAGCTGTTAACTTGGCAAAGGGAGGGTGCACAAAGTACTAAATGTATGGGTGCCAATAATTGATACATATTTGTGAATAATAGTGTGCATGTTTTTTTAATAAAATAGTTATTTCTTGATGCCAATTATTTTTAGATTCATTATCAATTTACAGGTTAATACCAAGCTTAAAAATATAAATATATGCTGATATATTGTACATACAAACACAATACATATACGGTCAGCCATAACATTATGACAGGTGAAGTCAATAACACTGATGATGTCATTATCATGGTACATGTCAATAGTTGGGATATATTGGGCAGCAAGTGAAAGATTTTGTACTCAGAGTTTGTGTTAGAAGCAGAAAAAATGGGCATGAGTAAGGATTTGAGTGACTTTGACAAGGGCCAAATTGTGATGGCTAGATGACTGGGTCAGAGCATCTTAAAACTACAGCTCTGTTTTCGGTCTGCTACAGAAAGCTACTGGAGCTCAAATTGCTGAACAGGTCAATTCTAGTTCTGATAGGTGTCAGAACACACAGCGCATCACAGTTTGTTGCGTAATGGGCTGTGTAGCCACAGACTAGTTTGGGTGCCCTTGCTGACCCCTTTACACACCTGAAAGCCCCTACAATCGGCACGTGAGCATCAGAACATGGAACAATGGAAGAAGGTGGCCTGGTCTGATAAATCACATTTTCTTTTACAGAACGTGGATGGCCAGGTGCCGGGGTGCGTGTGTGTCACTTACCTGGGGAACACATGGCACCAGGATGCACTTTGGTAAGACAGCAAGCCAGTGGAGGCAGTGGGATGCTTTTGGCAATGTTCTACCGGGAAACCTTAGTACCTTGGGTTCTGCCCTTCATGTGGTTGTTACACCTACCACCTACCTAAGCATTGTTGCAGACCATGTAGACCCTTTCATGGACACGGTATTCCCTGATGGCATTGGCCTCTTTGATCTGGATTATTGGGGGAAAGATGGCTCAGCGGTGAAGAAGTCGAACTAGTAGCCGGTTCGATTCCCAGTTGTGTCAAATGTAGTTGTGTCCTTGTACAGAGTAAGTTGCTCTGGATAAGAGCGTTTGCTAAAGGACTAAAATGTAAATAATGCTCCCTGCCATAAAGCAAAAATGGTTCAGGAATGGTTTGAGGAACACAACAATCAGTTCAAGGTGTTGACTTGGCCTCCAAATTCCCCAGTTGTCAATCCAAATGAGCATCTGTGGGATGTGCTGGACAAACAAGTGTGATCCATGGAGGCCCCACCTGCTAATGGATCTGCTGCTAATGTCTTAGTGCCAGATACCACAGCACACCTAGTGGAGTCCATGCCTCAATCAGTCAGGTTATATTAGCATATAGGCAGGTGGTCAAAATGTAATGGCTGATCAGTGTATATATACATTATACACTCACTGCCACTTAATTTCTGTAGATACACCTGGTCAACAGCTCGTCAACACAAATATCTAATTAGCCAATCACATGGGAGCAAGTCAATGCATTTAGGCATGTAGACATGGTCGAGACGATCTGCTGAAGTTCAAACCAAGCATCAGAATGTGGAAGAAAGTGACTTTTCCCTCTGGCTTGGTTGTTGGTGCCAGACGGGCTGTTTGAGTATTTCAACCATCTCTAGAGTTCAGGAGAGAATGGTCAAACAGAGAAAATATGAAAATATCCATTGAGCTGCAGTTCTCTGGACAAAAATGCTTTGTTGATGGCCGAGGTCAGAGGAAAATGGCCAGACTAGTTTGAGCTGATAGATAACAACTCAAATAACCACTCATTACAACCAAGGTATGCAGAAGAGCATCTCTGAATGCAAAACATGTCGAAACTTGAAGCAGATGGGCTAAAACAGCAGAATACCACACCGGGTGCCACTCCTGTTACCTAAGAACAGGAAACTGAGGCTACAGTTTGCATGGGCCCACCACAATAGGACAAAAGAAGTTTGGAAAAAAATGCAACATTTAGATGGTAGGGTCAGAATTTGATGTAAAAAACTTGAAGGCGGTTCAGGCTGATGGTATTGTAATGGTACGGGGTATATTTTCTTGGCACACTTTGGCCCCTTCACCAAGTGAGCATCATTTCAATGCCACAGCATTCCTGACTATTGTTGCTGACCATATCCATCCCTTTATGACCACAGAGTAGCTATCTTCGAA
>JACXGM010015487.1:0-21257 GCA_016801145.1 Umbra pygmaea | reverse complement strand
TAACTTTGTTTCTTATGCACAACAGCCTAACTTTGTTTCTTATGCACAACAGCCTAACTTTGTTTCTTATGCACAACAGCCTAACTTTGTCCCCAGGTGTAGTGGTTGTTCAAGCCAATGACCAATATTTGGATGTTCGAAGCAAATATATTCCTATCTTTTTCACATATCCTTTATATGTTTCAGTTTTGGCACACATCAGCTGACATTTACTTTTTTGACCACTAAGATTTTTTTTACTTGTTCAATAGCAAAACTGAAGCAGAAGTTTAAAAGTTTGTAATTAACTTTCATGTCTGAAATTCAGAGAAACCAGCAATACATCCCTCCTTCTGTGTCAGTTTGAACCCAGGGAATTTCCAGTAATCATTTCGGGACAATGTACTTCATTGTGTTAAAAAATTTAAGAGAACTCTTAAATCATTACAGTGTAACACCAAGTCAATTACACTTCATGGATATCAATCTGTCCAGTTAGGAAGCATAAGCAATTGTGAATTCACCTGTTTTAGTCCAATGAAAGTGACAACTGGTGCACTGGAGAAGCAACAGCAAGACCGCCCCAAAAAAGAGAATTGTTTTGCAGGTGTTGGCCACAGACAATTGCTCTCTCCTTATCCTTCATGACCGATTCTTCTCTAGTTTTGCATATTGCTAGTGTGTTTGTCACTACTGGTAGCATGAGGCGGTACCTGTAGCTCATTCCGGTTGCACCGGTAGTCCAGCCCCTCCAGGATTGGCACATCATACATGTTTTTGCAAGGTTTGCTGTGTGTCCCAGTACAATCTCAAGAGCATGGAGGAGATACCAGGAGATGGGTCATTACATGAGGAGTCCTGAACAGGGCTGTTGAAGGATGTCAATCCAGCAGCAGGACCGGTATCTGCTCCTTTGTGCGAGGAGTAACAAGAGGAGGACTGCCAGAGGCCTACAAAATTACCTCCACTGGGCTACTGGTGTGCTTTTTTCTTACAACTGTCAAGATCAGACTCCATAAGGGTGGCCTGACATCCTCTACTGGGACATGTGCTCACAGCCCAGCACCGTGCAGCTCGATTGGCATTCGCCAGAGAACACCAGTATTGGCAGGTCCACGATTGGCACCTTGTTTTCTTGACAGATTAGAGCAGGTTCACACTGAGCACAAATGACAGACATGAGTCTGGAGACGCTGTGGTTAATGCTATGCTGCCTGCAACATCATCCAGCGTGACTGGTTTTGCGGTGGGTCTGGGGAGTCATCATTGGCGGGTCGCACAGACCTCCACGTGGTAGCCAATGGTATCGAGACTGCTGTTAGGTACCAGAATGAAATCATCAGACCCAACGTCAGACCTAACGCTGGTGCAGTGGGCCCTGGGTTCCACCTGGTGTGGGACAATTCCTGGTCTAGTGGCCAGAGTGCAGGCAGTTCCTGGATGACGAAGGCATTTATGCCATTAACTGGCCCTCCCATTCCCCAGACCTGAATCCAATTGAGCACCTCTGGCACTTATGTATCAATGCATAAGAAGCTACTTAGTAGCGCCACAGACTGTCCAGGTGCTCACTGATGCCCTGATCAAGGTATGGACACCGTCTGCTGTCTCATCAGGAGCATTCCCAGACTCTCCGGAGTGCATACAGGCACGTGGGGGGCCATACACATTACTGAGTCGCATTATGAGTTTTTGTGATGAAGTTCACCCAAGTTGGAACATCCTGTGTGATAAAAATGTTTACTTAGATTTTTGTTTGCTTTGAGTTTCCATTGGTCGTTATGACATTTTGTCCTCAAAGAATTACACAATGTACAGTCAAGATTTTGATCTTTCATATATTTCGTTCATCAAGACCCAATGTGTGATTTAAGTGTTCGCTTTTATTTTTTTGTGCGGTGTAGAATTTTTGTCTTACCGCAGTTAGCTTGAAACCCAACCATGTATTTTACAACCTATGGCAGCCATTTCCTTACATGTCACCAGGGAGGAGTATCTTCACCAAAGTGTGTGACAAGTGGTTCACTAAAGTGGAGGAAGTATGGTTGGCAGAACTGTCAATCAAACTAGAGCTTCACATTGATGTCCACTGAGGTTGCAGCACGGGTCCAACATCACAGCAGAGCGAGAGAGCGAGATACCTTGGAGAAAGAACCTAGACCACGCAGACAGCCAAGGACTCAGGAATTACATTCAACTGAAACATTATTTAATAACATTTAGGAGTAAAATCCACTATGGAAAGGGTAGTTTGTATTTGGTGTAATAGAATGCATGCAAGCAGTGTTCATCATAAATAGGTGGTGTTAGAAAGCAACTCTTTCCCTGAGGACAGACTTTAGAAACACACACGTAAACAGTCATGCTGTCATATAGACAAATGAGAAGACTACTTACAATGTTAACAAGGGAAGAATCACATCAGGGTCATTATTTATGGATTGTGTTGGTGTATTGAAATTCTTCCAGTGAGGTAAGGAAGGTGGATGACCAGAGAATTAAGCTCAGGATGTAATTGGTGAGGTAAGGGTGTTCTAAAATAGATGACATTTTGTGTTTTTCATACAATTTTTAAAATTAAATTTACAGAGAAGGATGATCCTCACCTGACAAGCCTCCACTGCTAGACACTGCGGAGAAAACAAAGAGTATCAAGCAGGGACCCATATGGCTCTAGCACCGATGTAAACCAGTCTTTCAGAGGGGAAGCTTTTTTGGCCTACATCATAAAAATTGTAAATGTTTTTATACGTAAATTCTGCCCCACGTTCCTTTTCAAGAAAATGCTCTGTGACCCTGTCGTACCAACTAGGCATCTTTTCCAGTGACTTGACCAGTGTCCTCTCAATGGCCAGCAGAGCTAGGCTGCTTAAACAGCCTTGGCCCATTTGTGTTACGGGTGTAGGACTTGAGCCGCTTTAAATGGGAGAAGCTCCTTTCTACATCTGCAGATGTAGCTCAAGTTGTTGGTTGTTGTCACTAATGAGAACAGTTTGTAAATCTGAGGCATTGCACTGTCCAACTCCATGTGTTTAAGGAACACTGTAGGGTGAAACTGAAACAAGGAATGTGGTGTATAATTGTATGATAAAAATTTGCTAGCAATTTCGCCAAGCAAATACCAAGAAATAAGTTGCAGCAGTTTGTCTTGCAACTACATTTGCAAAATCTGCAAGGGAACTGAGCTCGAATAGCTTCGGCGACTTTATAGTACAAAATTGCTGTCAATTAAAAGGAGATGCAGTCTTTCGAAAGACCCTCCAATCATCACACAGAAGCCCGGAGTTCAGGCCAGCCCACTCCTTTATTCACCCCCAGAGACGCTGAGTGTCCATGGCCAGGATATAATCGCAGCATTTATCCAATGACCGTCTAGTTTCGAAGCACTGAAAAAAACTGTTCAAAGCAGCCCCATTGAAGTCCATGGACACCAGGCTTCAACAGGGAAATGCACTGTAACGCGAAAGGAATGTGAGAGAAGGAAATCGGGTCAGTCGACCTGCTATATGTAGCTGATTCTGAACTAACTCGTCTTTAAGATGAATGTGTTCTAACAAATTTTTGTTCAATAAAATGTTACCACAATAGTACATATTTGACCAGGAATATTTTGACATTTTAGGGGAAGTCGAGCTTCCCTTGCAGTCTTAAAGAAATCACACCTGATATACACATGCTTTAAACCCTAGAGCAGGGGTATGAAAACTTTTTTGCTTGAGTGCCGCATTGAGTTTGAAAGCACGCAAAGAGCTGCATAATATAGCTATGCGTGAAAAAATGTGAAATGTTAGTTCATTAAATTACCCCCCTACACAATTACATTGTAGCCTACAGAAAATAAATGTTTAGTTTTCTAACACCATTTATTTGTTTGACTTTTCAGAATTGAATCACTACTTTTTGTGTCCAGACCATTTGGCATACTCGACAACACTTGAGAATCAAAACTACCGTGCATATGGGAAGTCCTTTAAATCTAATAAACAATTCAAAGTCTAAGTGGGTTGAAGTCCACATGGCACTACTTTGATATTTCTGCCTCTGCAAGGATCATACAGTAAAGTGCCTTAGTTTTGGATTCGGAACACTATTGGCTACAGATGGAAATTAGCATCTATGCTATAATCTGGCTCATTTACACTCTGTTCATTAAGGTGCACTGTCCCAAAAAAACTAAATAAGATTAATATGTCAAACCCAACCTTTTGAGAAAATGATTTCATGCATGATGTATTAGAGCCAAACAATACAAAATTGTTAAATTTTTATTTAATTATTGTAAAATACATGTAAACCTGCTCTTTTTGTACCCTTGTTATATTTTCTTTTTTTTTCTTTGAGATGTCTGGGTTAGTACTTTCTCTGCTGTGTCTAGATGTATGGCCCACACCGCAACATCATTGGACATCACTGTGAAGCTCTGGGGCAGCTCACTTCCTTCAGAAGATAACACTGTTTTGAAATTAGTACCTGTGAATTATATTTAAAAGTTAAAAGATAAATATAAATGGAGAAAATAAACTTTTGCTACAACAGCTAAACGTGAGCCCGCCCATAAAAATTTCCCCTTGGAGTTTGACAGTTCTGTCAAACATACTTCCTCCAATTTAGCAAATCGTACATCACACACTTTTGGTGGCTATTCCCTGCCTGATGCAAAGTAGGAAAATGGCTGCTATAGAGTTAATAAAATCTGACTTTTGGAACCAAGTTGTTTAAGTTAACTAGGTTAAGACAATGAATCTACTTTGTGCATATAATATAAACAATATACTACACATCTGGACTAAAACGGTGGCCTAAAACATAGTTTTGCATCTTTAATGTCAATCCTTGCAACAGATATGCAAATTCCATCCTTTTGAATCGCCTCTAGAACTTTTGTTTGGCTCATGATGCAATGACACAGCTGGCCCAGGAACCGATGATTAGTAAATTGTCCGATCACATTAGGTCCTTTTAAAATGAGGGATTTTGTATGGAAATGGATGTATTTCCTACATGGTTTATGGATGTGAATACCTTCCAATTAACTCGTAAACATTGTTTAATTAAATCCAGTGTGCTGAGTACAGAGCCAAAATTAGAAATCCTGTGTCACTCCAAATACAATTGGAGTGCACTGTAGATTTAATAACATAACAAATAGCTTCCTTGATCTCCAACTAGTCTTCAATTCCAATGAAAAAATTGGCATTTTCCCTAATCTGAAGCTACTTGTCCCTGCCTGCACTACAAAATGTTCACGTTAAATGGATATGAGGTAAATAATGTTAATACCTTCAGGGATATTGCTATGAGACTCTCCAGACTCACATCATCCACGGCTAGTCCAAAAGGAAATCTCAAATTATTTCCAGTTTTGCAACAAAGCATTATTACCCATCCAAAATATAGTCTCTAAAAATGAACATCCTGCTAGTCCTTGACTTTGATGTAACTGTATAATACATGTACGTTTACCATGATTGTCATCTGCTTTGTCACAATTAGACCCTACAACACTTTTCCCTCTAAGCAATTGAGGTTGAAAAGATGTCGAAAAGACGTCTTTGTGGTTGAAAAGACGTTGAAAAGACGTCTTTCAAAATATTTTGCTCAGTGTGTTCTCTGCTTAAACTCTGGTAAACTGGCCCTAACGCTACATGCAAAGCCAGAATCAAAGGTACCAGCTTCTCGCATTCTGACATGGTCAAATGCCCTATTTACAACAGTTGCTCATCAATATTTTTCTCCGGGCTGTCGTCACTAAAGTCCACACTTCCTTTAGTTGCCATTCTTGTCTGCTGCTATTGACTGGGGAGAAACTTGACACCTTAATTATTCCTTCAAAATCATATGGTCTGAGCTGCTACCTGATCACCACATTTGCCTTCGCACCTTCCCCATCTGCATAGTTTTATTAGTGTAATGTATTGATCTTTAGCCTATTTAATTGCAGATAGTTTCTTATGATTTTGTTTCTGTAACAGATTCTTGTCTTGTAGTCGTTATGGCTTTTGCCAGGTTATTGTTTTTAGATTAATAGTTAAATCCCATCGCATGATTTGGAAAAAATATATAAGTTCTTTGATTTAAGAATATGCCTGGTCAGATGCCAGACGTTAGTGTAATAGATTACTTTTCTGGGTTGGGCTTTTCTGAGTTCCATACTTGTTGGAAGGTCCTCTATACGACCCTAATGACCAGGTAAAAGAAGTGCTCTAATTTTAGAATGTTTCCAATTGTTCCAAATGAAGGTAGAACACTGAACTTTTACAGTGGATTTTCTGTTAAATTACAAAAAATGTACAGTGTTGTCATGTTTTAGTTTTTCATAGATCACTGGTAAGTTATTAACTTCTTTTACCTGGTCAATATGGTCTTACTGAGGAACTTCCCAAAATTTGTGAACTCAGCCCAGCCCAGAAAAGTAATCTATTACATGAACTTGTTGCATTTCTGGTCCCGGTAGAGAACACACCTAAAGTTGTCGGTTTTCCAGGTGGGGAGCATGTGGGCGTCCTGCTGTAACTGGGTCTGCCTGGAAACTGCCCCAGTAGAGGAGAGGAGCAGCAGCCAAAGTCACCACCAGGCCTATACTAACTCTGGCTACAGCAGCTACCCATCGCCCTCACTTCCAGAGAACATGTGCAAAGCCTGTGGAGGACGATTCGACACCGTAGCTAGAAAGGTACCAAAAATCCTCACAGCCCCCCTTAGGACTGTTTCTGTTGGGGAAACAAATCATGTTCTTGTTTAGAATTATGCATTGTTCCTCATAGTGTTAATACAATGTACAATATGCACTGAGCTGTAATCGTTTTTTGTTTCACCTAACTGGGGAAATTGTGTTTTTTTGTCACAGATTATGATATAAACTCGTGCTTCTGCTCCAAAGCAAAGGACTGTTAACTTGGACAATATGACATGTAAAATGAATATTTATTTGCAATGCATTGTCCTGGTAGTTGGGAATGGGGTCTGCTCACTACTTGACACACACAAGCGTTTGAGGCTTGTTTACATGCAACAACAAATTCATTATCTCAGGAAACCAAGCGTAAGAAAACGAACGTTAATTTGGTTCATGTATTTCTGTCCATTTGCTTTCTCTGTTTATATATTACAACATGACAGGATTAACAATAGTACCGTCTCACTACAGCAACTGAATTTTTTAACTGCATCTCATATATCAGAGCAGTACCTGGTGTTGATTTCAGGTCTAGACATTACAAAACCCAGACAACTTTTGCATATCAATTTTGTTCAATTTATTTTCCTTGTGATTTTTTTGTTTCTCCCAATTTCTCATGTCCAATTCCCCAATAAGTCTCAGCATTTCAACAACACCTATCAGCAAAAACATTTCCCCAACTGTCTCTAGGTAATCCTGTGCATGTTTTTTTCTTAGGATTTTCTAAACAAAACATGATTATACCATATTCTACACATGAATATGATCATAAACATAACCAAAACTCATTGACAACAGCCAATATATGGGATCATAACCCTATCAGTAGGCTTTATGCAGCAGACAGTGTAAGATCCTCAGTAAATCATGAGTCACCATGGCCTTCAGTTAACGGGCAGGGTGATTGTCACGCTTTTTCTCACATATACACACGATACATTAAACCTCTACTTCCTGTTATTGTTTCAGACCACAAAGGGAAATCTGATATCTGCTGGTCACTTCATATCCGCGCTAAGGATGTTCCATTTGTTGTTTCGATATACCGATACTTGCTTTGGTACCTCTATCGATACCATGGCAAAATCACTGAACCATTCAAACATTGTATTAAGAAAGTATTTGACAGTTAACATTGTAGTCGAATTGTAGTCAATGTACAATATTATTATGCATATTCTATTTGTCTTTTTTCTTTGGCTGTTTAATTGTATATGCTTAATTGCCCCATTATGTGTAATCTAAACACCTGGATTTCCCCCAAGGGTTAATTCCTTATCTGTTAACTCCTTGTAGCTGAGCCATTCAGGTCATGTGTATTTGGATTTAATTCAATTTCAAAACTAGAAGAAATTATGAATAATCAAACCACATCTGAATAACACTAAACGGGGTAGTTTAGTTGTTTTATATTTCCAATCGAAAGAGTTAATTCTTTAATAATTATTTAATAGTTGTGCATATAGAGGTTATCGTATTTCACTAGGCCCAATATTGTCTGATATCCTATGATTATTCGCAGAATGTGAACATGCAATTCATGGCTGTGCAGATGTGATAGTGCCTACTATGACGTTGAAACTTCAATGCGCCTTTCCTCATTCGCGAGACAAACTTTGAAACACCTTTTACAAAATGGCGCTGCAATGTATTGTGGTTTCCCTTGATCATTTGGCTTGTAAGTGGTATTCGTCCATGTTTTACCTCGAGCAGCATGCATGTGTAAAAACACAATGCGCTCCGTTGCCATTCTCTCTAAGCAGCCGGCTTTCGCTCTCTTTCGTATTTCTACAGATGTTTTCACAGGGCATTCGGACAATTGGAATTGTTGTTGCCAGAAGTTTCACTCCTTTCATTCCAATCAAAAGCAAGATGCATTACTTAATGCAATGTTTTTAATTGAGTTTTAAAATGCATAAAATGCTAGTTATAAAAATCTGGTACTGCTGTATTTTCTCAGTACCGGTTTACTGCACATCCCTAATCTACTGCAGTATTTTGTGTATTATTAAGGACATTTAATTGCACTGCATTTAAACAAACCGAAAATACCTCTTCAAATATCAGTATCAAGTATGTATCAAGGGGTATCACACTTCTCAGCCACCATGGTAAAGTCTACTCTAAGGTGCTGGAAAGGAGGGTTCGGCCGATAGTCGAACCTCAGGTTGAAGAGGAACAATGTGGATTCCGTCCTGGAACAATGTGGATTCTGTGTTTTGTGGATCTGGAGAAGGCGTATGACCAGGTCCCCTGATACTGTGGGAGGTGCTGCGGGAGTATGGGGTGAGGGGGTCCCTTCTTAGGGCCATCCGATCTCTGTATGACCAAAGCGAGAGCTGTGTCCTGGTTTTCGGCAGTAAGTCGGACTCGTTTCAGGTGAGGGTTGGTCTCCGCCAGGGCTGCGCCTGGGAACGCCTCAGGATCCCCCAGGCGGAGCTGGTTAATGTGGCTCGGGAAAAGGAAGTTTGGGGTCCCCTGCTTGAGCTGCTGCCTCCGCGACCCGATCTCGGATAAGCGGACGAAGATGGATGGATGGATTGATGGATGAATGGATGGAAAATACACTGCTCGTAACAATTAAGGGAACATGCAATCAATCACAGTATAACACAAAGTCAATAAAACTTCAGGCTGGGCTCGACATTAAGGCTTGTCCACTTGTACGGGACAAGTAAAAAAATGTGTCGGACAAAGAAAAAACAGTCGGACAAGGAGCTCGTAGATTTACTGACAAGTAAAATAAATTGTAATTTAACAAGTACATTGATTAAGCTAAACAGAAGAACAGAATATTGATGACGTGTCTGTTTTTGCAAGAAATCGGTGTGTATTTATGTATGCACGCGATTTTATCTCATGTTCTAAATCTTAAACACGGTTTTGCTGACTGCACGGATGTGGTCACATGACACACAGCTCTGTTGTCACACTGCAAGTGCTCATTCGCTGTTAATACATCACCAATTTTTTTTTCTAAAACTATGTACATATAAAAGTTGTCATTTATTGCATATACATAATATACCATAGTGATATTCAGTGTTACTGACGTTTAATAGTTGGATGAAAAAAATCACCTCTTTTATTTAACTGCGCGTAACAACGGTGGCCTAAATAAAATAAGCGCTTGTCAGAAAGACAATTCAAAAGCATTCCGCATGATTTTGCCTAATCCGTCTACAACTGTGTCGGGTGAATTTTCAATCCGAATAATACGTTTTTGATATTTGTTGTTAGACTACAAGTAACCATTTCACGCACAATGCGCAGAATGGTGTCGGTGTTCGTTGAGTCGGACTTCATGATTGGATTCTGCTAGGCGGCGTTCTCGTTTCACCAGAGAATCTTAACCCACACAAATGTAACGGGAGGCTGTCCAAGTTCTCAATTCAAAACAAGTATCTTACTTCGCCCTAATATGGTTTGTTATTATATTTCATGTTGTATCATGTTTGGTTTCATTGTCGAAGAAGCATCTGCTTGCAATTTCTATGGGAGCTAATTCAACCAATTGGATTATTTTATTAATAATCCCATATTATTATAAAACAAATTTACAAATGGAGAGTGAAATACTGATTAAACAAATATTGTGGAATAGGTTACAACAGTAAAGTTTTACACCTCTCAAGTGTGAAACTACCTACTGATGGACGTCTATAAGTAGCCAACTAAAAGGAGTAGTTAGACATCCAATACACTGATTTGCACAATTTGTCATCCATGTGAAAATCATTCATCTCACAGACTTGTCTTCACAACATGACCCTATTGTAATTTGCCTATATTAATTAAGACAAATTAATAATGAATTTGATGTATTGAAGCAATATAGAAGATGCTATTGAATTTTCTTGGGAGGATTGGCTGGTAAAATTAGGGCATCAACCAGCCCAGAGGCGTCATGCCCATTGAAAATGAGGGCACGTGCCCCCTCAGATTTTTTAGCCAAGTGGATTTTTCCTTTTAATATCAGTATTTGTGGGCACCTTTTTCCGTGTGTTGTGCAAACTGTGCCCCCTTAAAAAATAGGTGCATGACGCTTCTGCACCAGCCACAGTGGCTTAATTTCCCAGTTTGGTTACGAGTTTGAACTGCAACTGCTTTTAGAAAAATGAATTGGATTGAAGATAGCAAGTGACAGATATTCTGCGAACTCTGTTACCATGGTAATCTTATGTCTCGGACATAAAAGTAAAAAAATATGCAGCAATACACCATGTGATGTCTAACTCAGAATATATTAATTATATGAGTCACTATAGTAGTACTTGCCAGAGTGTGACCAACATGTTAGTTTAAGGCTCTGTTGTAAATGTGACGCACTTCACGTTGAATTGAATTGCTGATTTTAAGAGCAATTGAGTTGGCATTTTTTTTAGATGACCTTGGTTCCATTGCAAAATAACCTCCCTCAATACAAGGGAAAAATTTAATTGTACTTTTTCCACCTTACATTCCCTTTTTTCAACATGACACAGGAGAAATTTAGGCCTATTTCTTGTTTCCCAGAAATACAGACATGCGTGTTAATAAAAAAATGTCTGCTTCGCACAAGTGGCCAATGATGTTTGTCAAGCCCTGTTTCAGGGATATCAATCTGTCCAGTTTGATTTATAATCGCTTATACTACTAGTTTTATTACATATTACTAGTGTATGTAGTGCATGAGGCAGTACCTGCAGCCCATTCAGTTTGCAAAGGTAGTCCTGCTCTTCCAGGATGGCACATCCATAGATGCCATCGCAATATTAGGCAGGTGGTCATAATGTTATGCCAGGTTAATGTATATTATCTGACTTTGCTGCGAAAAACACATTTATACAATATCTGTGTTGTGTAGTCTCATCGTGACTAGGCTTTTTATCAACCATTGTATAAAGGTGGTTTATGCACATTCCTGTGCTGAAAAGCAGCTGATGGGGCCCATGAAACTGAACACGTTGGCTTCTTTCACCACGGCCAGGATGGTCTGAAGGAGAACAAAATACTGCCTGTAAATCTAGGTTAATCTCTGGATTAACTATTGTACGTTGACCTCCATTTAGTAAATTATTACTTTTTCTACATTTGTTTAAATTCACTATTCCAAGATGTCTTGGGCAAGTTTCACACACTACCTCAGTGTTTTCCACTGTTTTTTCACATTGGGTCAATAATTTAAAGTGGAACTGACAGCATTTTAACAACAGGAAATTGTATTAGAATATGTTGAAATACACCTGCAGAAATAACATGCTGTCCTTCATTTTCTCACAAGTAATCATGTTAAAGTTCCATATTTTCATAGAATTTTCACAAATTTATTAGTCAACATCATTCCCCAATATTCTAACTGCATCTGTTTATTCTACCAATAACGCCTTATTCTATAACGTGGAATTCGGAGGGAAATATAATCTTTTTAAAACCTCAGATTTTACATATGTATTTTACATATGTAATGATTTTCTGTTTGCTACTAATCTGCAAAACAGTTAAAATTCTCCCAGTTCCACATACAAAAATATTGGTTTGTGAAACGTGTGGTCAGTGGCCACAACATAGGTATTAAAGAACTGTTGGTTTTCTTGCTACAAATGTACATTGAACCTTTTTTTGTGGTTTAAGCTACAAAGCATGTTGATCCAAATCTTTATCTCATTAACACACACTCACCAGCCACTTCATTAGGTACACCTTGCTAGTACCGGGTTGGTCCCCCTTTTGCCTTCAGAACTGCCTTAATTCATCATGGCATAGATTTAACAAGGTGCTGGAAACATTCCTCAGATATTTTGGTCCATATTGACATTATTATATCACGCAGTTGCTGCATATTTGTCAGCTGCACATCCATGTTGCAAATCTTCCTTTCCACCACATAACAAAGGTGCTCGATTGGATTGAGTTCTGGTGACTGTGGAGGCCATTTGAGTACAGTGAACTACATTTTCATGTTCAAGATACCAGTTTGAGATTTGAGCTTTGTGACACTGCATGTTATCCTGCTGGAAGTAGCCATTAGATTGCTACACTGTGGTCATAAAGGGATGGACATGTTCCGCAACAATACTCAGGCATTCAAACAATGCTCAATTGATAGTAAGGGGCCCAAGTGTGGCAAGAAAATATCCCCCACACCATTACGCCACCACCAGCAGCCCGAACCCATGATACAAGGTAGGATGCTATCATGTTTACTCCAAATTCAATCCAAATGTTGCAGTGGAAGTCAACTCATCAGACCAGGCAACATTTTTCAAATTTTTTATTGTCTGATTTTGGTTGGCATGTGCAAATTGTAACCTCAGTGTCCTGTTCTTAGCTTTAAAAGTAGCACCCGATGTGGTCTTCGGCTGCTGTAGCCCATCTCCTTTAAGGTTTGATGTTTTGTGAGTTCAGAGATGCTCTTCTGCAGACCTTGGTTGTAACAAGTGGTTATTTGAGTTACTGTTGCTTTTCTATCAGCTCGAACCATTCTCCTCTGACCTCTGCCATCGAGGCATTTCTGCACAGAGAACTGCCACTCACTGAATATTTTTTATTTTTCTGACCATTCTCTGTAAACTCTAGAGATTGTTGTGTGGGAAAATTTTCTGAAATTCTCAAACCAGCCCATCTGGCACCAATGACCAAGCCATGCTCAAAGTCCCTTTAATCACCTTTTATTCTGATGCTTGGTTTGAACTTCAGGAGATCTTGACCATGTCTACATGCGTAAATGCATCGACTTGCTGCCACATGATTGGCTGATTTAGATATTTGCGTTAATGAGCAGTGAATTTAATCAAGTGGCTGGTGAGTGTATGTCTTCTGTTTCCTTCAGAACCTTTTAGAACAGTGGAAAAGATTAGGGGAGTAGAGCCAACTGGGTCTGTTTGCTAATAGCCTCAGGACAGTTTTAAAATTTAGTAATTTTAGTTTTAGTTAGGCTATCTGTTATGGCTTTTTAATAATTGAGTAATTAATGAGTTTTCATGCATCTGCTCTTTAATTAGAATGACTGTCACATCAGCGGTATATCGGAGGCACCTCTTTACCTCTTTGAGCTGCAGCAACAATACGCCTCCTTGTCTGTTTACGATGAATCACAGTGACAGGCTATGGTTTGTAATCAGGTAGGACCTAGGATGGAACAAAACCTTATCAACAAACTATGGCCAACCAGACCTGTCCACCCTTTGAGTCATTATTCTTATGAAAATGACTAGGTATCATTTTGATTGTATTGATACTGTTTATGATGCTTTCTTCACTCTCAAGTTGGCCACGGCTGCTACTTTAAGTAGGCAGAAGCTTCAATTCTGCAAAGGCCCTGTGAGGGATGGATTGTTCTGTGACCACGACCACAAAAGTGGGTAGATGCACACGCGCATGCTATTTCGAAGGAGATTTTTTGACCAACCATCCTTCTAGCTTTCCCTTATTCCACCCAATTACTTTTGTACCCCATGTTCACTTACGCTTCAGACACTGGATCTCTCAAGTTTATATTTATATACTAGGGCTGTATTGATATGCGTATCGCGATTAGATATGCACTCCAGAGCCCGTTCGTCTGGCAACAGTATATAATGCCCGCAACACGAACTCTGATGCTTCATTTCAAAATAATAGCACTTCTCATTCATTATAATAATCATTGTTTGTTCATTTCATAGATAGGTAGTGGGTTCATGTGTTGCTACAATTACTCTATTTTGGGTAACAACAGACTCTAGTGAATGATTTACTCGTGTTTTTTAAATAAGAGACACTGACAATATATTCAATCAATAATAATGAGTTATTCTGATTATCAGTCACTTATTATTTTTTTTACACACAATATAATTGCATTTGGTTACAATTCACTAGCTTTACAATGAATTTGCAATGTTTATTGCAATGAATTAAAACTTGCGCTATTAGTTTGAAATGAAATATCCGAGTGCATATTTAATCACGATACGCATATCGTTACAGCCCTATTATATACCCATCCTACTTTTATCAAGT
The DNA here is from genome assembly GCA_016801145.1 of Umbra pygmaea. Taxonomy (NCBI): domain Eukaryota; kingdom Metazoa; phylum Chordata; class Actinopteri; order Esociformes; family Umbridae; genus Umbra; species Umbra pygmaea. Next base: position 6,616 of record JACXGM010015487.1, on the reverse strand, counting down.
TTAGTGGAGGAAATGACCATCCAATAAAAAAAATGTTTTACATGTGTAAGTCAAATAGAAAATAATGTCAACATACACAGACCAATTAGAAAGCAGAAACTAAAACGCATGGGCCAGAATTCCTTTTGTTCCAGTTTGGTTTATGCTGTCAACATGCCAGTATAACGGAGCATTCATTCAGTGTTTCAAGCTTAACGTTCTGGGAAATGTCCTGTTAAATTGTCATGGGTTGTTTCAATCCAAAGGCAATTAAAGGCATTGTGGCTTTTAAAGGCAATTGGTTTTTATTTATGTCATCAGTGATTTAACAGACATTCATATCCAGAAGTAAACACATTTTACAATGTTTACTAGACCCGTGCGGGAATACATGGTAACCCACAATGTTTAACGTGCCATGCTCGACCAGATGCGCTACACAGGACATTGAGTAAACATTGCACTTGTTGCCCAAACAAGAAATTTCTTATGACTGATGCTATGCTTTTAACCTGCTTTTCAGATTGAATCCTGTGTCCATTCAGTCTGTTTCCATTCTGTTTTTGCAAATAATGTTGTAAATAAGATGTAATGTTTCTCATTCTGCCTTACTCATTAAGCCAATCTTGCATTTCCAGTGGTTCCTCAGATTGTGAAGTGAATAAAACAATATGCTGTTATACAATTTGGGAATGTGTGCATGTCTTTCTATATAGAAGTAGAACAGTTGAAGTACTTTCCGCTGAAATGTTCTTTTTATTTAGGGATAGTTTTCAGGAGAAGCCATTTATTATCGTGTGTGCGTGTGCGCGTGTGCATGTGCGTGTGCGTGCGTGCGACAAATCAACGAAGTGGCCCTGATCAAATGTTTACATACCCTTGAATGATTGGCCTGATAATATACATGTGCACAAATTGATAAACAGGTTTAAATGTCTATTAAGGTTAAGTGTCCACACTTGTGTCTTATTTGCTTGTAATTATTTTACATGTATAATAGTCAATGGGTTTTGTAGCACTTGAGACCTGCATGTTTCATCCAGAGCTGAACTAACTTTGTTGTATACTGAGTTGGGAAAGCAAACGAACTGTCAAAAGACCTGTGAGAGAAGGGAGTTGAACTTAATAACTACAAAGACTATTCATTGCAAAATCATAAACTGGGTGACCTAGCGTTTTGTGATGACGCTCAGAGAGGGTCGCTGTCCATTTGAGCTTACAACAAAATGTTTTTGTTAGTTGGTCAGTAAAAACATTGGAGTGTAGCATCAGCTGTCATTTAATTACATTGAGGCGTATTCATATGTTGAGCATGACAAATCAATATCTTCTATTGTCATTTAAGTTGAACCAATTCTAATTGGCTCTTAGTCATGGTACAATAAGACAGGAGGGAGTGTGGTATATGGTATAAGTTCTGTTTCTAAATATGGCATATTGCAGGTTGCCTGGACACAGTGCTTAGCCATGGTATATTGGCAATGTAGAACAAAACACTTGATGCTTTATATTTTATTAAATATCCATATTCCATCTGTAATTGCGTTCGTCGGTTTGTGTGATGACTGTAGATTAATTCTTCTTTAAAGCAGTATGCTTGTTCATGCATGATTGATATATTCAGCATGTTTAACTGGCAGTGTTTTTGCATCTGAATATGCAAGCAAGTTTAATACTGAGCTTGTACCAGTGCATTCTGAGCCCATCAGTTCAAATAGATTTCACATCATTCGTATAAGTGTTCGAAATATAGAGATATTAAACCTTTATCAGCTGAAAGGTAGCAACTAAAATAATACAATTATTTTAGTTGTTGCTGCCAAGGTAATGAAACTACTCTATTCTTAAAGGAGTATATTACATGGTTTTCTAGTGTTCAATACTACATATTAATAGATTTAATCCATTAAATGTTTTCAAAAGGGATGTTTTGAGTCCAGATGTCTTGCTTTGAATGTCTTGATCAGTCAGCCAGTTGCCATTGCGTTAAACTAGCTATCACCATAGCTCAATTTATTTGGAATTATAAATGTGGTATTATCTAGCAATCCTTTGTAGCTAAATAATTTGTATTGTGTCACAATTCAAGGATGAGGAGGCAGGCGCGTCTTCTCTGAACATATATTTTTTATTGTAGCACACTAGGAAGAACTGGACAAGAACAAAGAGACAAGAATACATGAGTACACTACACAAACACAAGACCAGACCCTATAACATATACATATGACCTACAACACAAGAACCACTTTACACTAAACATATGAAAAGACTAAAGACAACTACGACAAAGAACAACCACATACCTGGACAGGAACAAAGAACCACACAGGACTCACAAACACTCAGAACTAAATACCATACTAACGAGGGAAGGAGGTGCAGGTGTGGACTAAACAACAGAACTGATAGGCTGACAAAAACATGTGACGGGATCATGTGATACAAAGAGCGGGAAACCAAACTAAAACAAAACGCATAGGGGAGATAACACCCTGTAGTGACACAGAACAAGGACAGAGTCTACAAGCATTGTTACATATTGCACATCCACCATTAGCTTAACCTCGCCATTCGCATTTTTGGAAATACCGGACAGAAATCCCATCAATTGAATTGGGTGAAAGTTCTAACCCGATGGATGTCATTTTAAAACAAATTTGCCGTATCTTGGATGTCATTTTAAGCCAAATTAAAATAATTCTAGATTGTACATAGGCATAGTGAGTTAAGGAATTAATAGTGAACTAGGAATTAATGTGAAAGAATTTAGTTTGGATAAAATATTCTGTACCAACACTTAATACTTAAGCTAACAAATATTAGTATGCATGATGTCATACCAATTAGCGTTTACATTTTTTTGTGAGGTAAACATTGTTTAAGTCACCTTGTCTAGAAGAAATGTACATGGTTATTAAAAGGCCTGCCAGGGTAACCATGCAGGGCAACATTTTTCCCTAAATTACATTTTCTCTTTTCTGTGTTTGTATTTTGTTCATATTGTTTTATAGAAAATAAAAAAGTGCATGTTTTTGAGTCCCCAGCAATGCTTATTGTTGACAGTGTTTATACGTACCAGCAAGAGGCCTTTGTTTTGTCATCACTAACTGCTACACAGTGTACACAAACATTCCTATGCAGTTTCAGGATACAGACATCAACACTTGTGCATACAGTGTTTTTTTTGCATGATTGGGGAAATGAATATCAATATATGATTTCATGTAGGTATATTCTGTTTAATGTCTACTCTGAGATTCCACAGACTGGCATACAGGTTCTGAAGAGAATCTCAACACTTTGAAAGGAATGCAGTAGCTTTTGTTATGCGTTACATTTCATCCATCTCACTGTGGGCTGGTTCTACTATGATGTCAGTACTGCTTTTGGAATTTCAGCAATGTCCCTCAGACCGCTCTGTTTTGACAACCATATCTGTCTTTGTCCCTGTTCCCCTGTTTAAAAACCCAGAGGAGCAACAAGATTAGCTTTCTTTAATCTAGGCACACCAATGTCAGTGCCAGGATGTAGCTGAAGTTTTACATGGAACTTATCAGGGCGTCAAATAATGCTCTTATTACTTGAACTGCTAAAAGCCAGAAATGGGAGGAGCTATCAGTCACATGATTGACAGTGTGCCTCCTCTCTCCCCACAGCACGTCTGCGTGGACTGCAAGAAGAATTACTGCGGCAGGTGTTCGGCCCAGCTGGAACCTCGACCGCGCCTCTGCCACACGTGCCAGCGCTTCCACGGCACGCTGTTCGAGCGCACGGAGCTAATGAAGCTCAAGGTGAAGGACCTGCGCGACTACCTGCACCTGCACGGGGTTTCGACCCAGATGTGCCGTGAGAAAGAGGAACTGGTGGAGCTGGTGTTGGGGCAGCAGGTTCCCTCCAGCCCAGACGTTAACCCCCTGACCCAGGGACCCACCCCACTGCATGAGACCCCTCCTACAGCCACTGGCCCCGCCTCCATACTCTCCACACACCCCGCCTCCACACCCTCCACACATTCTGCCTCCACACCCACAGACCCTGTCTCTTCACAGCCAGCAGCCACTCAGGATGACAGTCAGGTGAGGCCTGAACATGAGCTCACCTCTGCACGTGTCACATGTCCTTGGCCCTGTCAGTCATTTAATAAAATGTTTTATCCAGCCCTTTCATTTAAAATTGAAACTGACAGCATTTTAACTACTCTGTCCTTTTGCTTGAAATCTAAAATGAAATGTCCAATTTCATTCTTTTTTTATGTACCCAACCAGCTTTGAGGTTTTAAAAACAAGTTCTTGACTCAGGATTCCATGTAGAGTAAAGGGTTGTTGGCATTAAATAAATTGATGCATTTAGTATTTTCACAAATACCTCTACATCATTCTCCAATCTATGAATGCATGGACCCTTGAAAATTAACATATAAATGTGAGCGCTTGTCGAAAAATGTTATACAATTCTATGAAGGCCATCATGTTATTTCTGGAGGTGTATTTCAACATGTTGTTAAGATGCTGTCAGTTCCACTTTACCAGTAGTTTGAGAATAGATGCTTATCTCACCATGTGGCCCTTCCAGTCAGAACATAGCTAGCCTAGCGCTGTAGCTAATGTAGTGTGGTCCTTCCAGTTAGAACATAGCTAGCCTGGCGCTGCAGCTAATGTAGTGTGGCCCTTCCAGTCAGAACATAGCTAGCCTGGCGCTGTAGCTAATGTAGTGTGGCCTTTCCAGTCAGAACGTAGATAGCCTGGCGCTGTAGCTAATGTAGTGTGGCCCTTCCAGTCAGAACATAGCTAGCCCGGCGCTGTAGCTAATGTAGTGTGGCCCTTCCAGTCAGAACATAGCTAGCCTGGCACTGTAGCTAATGTATTGTGGCCCTTCCAGTCAGAACATAGCTAGCTTAGCGCTGTAGCTAATGTATTGTGGCCCTTCCAGTCAGAACATAGCTAGCCTAGCGCTGTAGCTAATGTAGTGTGTTGGGTGTGTTGGGTTCTGCTCATAGACCCAGTCTGTGTTGGTGGCCTCGGGGCCTGAGGAGCCACCGGACACTGAGAGGGAGGCAGAGCAGCAGGGTGAAGAGTCTCAGGTACTGCTTCCTGAACCTGGTCCACAGCCCTACACACTAGACCCAGGCATGGTACAGAATTAGGACTCAATCAACACTACCATCACAGTACTCCATAGCTGCTTCCCCACCTTCTTTGACGTCTCAGGCCCAACCGCCCATCCTGACCAGCCCTTCCCCTATCCTCAATAACCCACACAAATTCCTAACATTTCTGTTGTTGAGGTCAAATAGAAAATGTGGCACAAGCCCAGGACGGGATGAAACAAATTAAAATCAGTGTCCTACTGTAGCGCTCTGTCCAGTAATGACTCCAGGCTGCCTCAGTCCTGTGAGCAGCACTCTTTGTTTCGCCACTAAAGCTGGACAGGCTGGGAGAAGGGTACAATGGATTTCTGTGTTTTGTAGCACCGTGTAGGCTTCACGTAGTGTAAAGGAGTTATGAAGGGGCGTGGCATCGCCCCGGCTCTGGCAGTGGGTTGGGTTCTATTTCTGTGCCTTTTGTTGTTTGGCTTCATGCTTATAGACCACTTCATAAAGATGCAGAATAAAATGTAGTCAATTCCATCAGTGAATGTAACATAATAGCTAGTTGAATAGCAATTGAATATACCACTGAGCACTGTCCAGGGCAAGTATTACAAAATGCAAAAGATATGGAACAGTTGAAAACCTCACATGTAGAGGACTCGAATGCAGTTTGCCCCCCAGGATAGGGAGGAGGATGGGGAGAGAAGCAACAAAATCCCCAAGAACCACTGAAAGAATTGGTCTTAGGGTCACCAGGTTTCAAAAAGCACCATCAGATGCCACCTCCACAACCACGGCCTCTTTGGAACAGTTGCCAGAAGAAAGCACTTTCTTACTCGTTGGTTAAACTTTTGTCCTTGAAGGCGATTCTGTAGACAGCAGTATACATACACACACACATATAGCAACACAACACACATGAAAGAAATCACACATAAGAAATAATTTAAAAACCTAATAGCAGCAGGTATAAAGGAATTGTTATCTATTTAGTTTGCACAAGGGGAGTTTAAGTCTTAAGCTGGATTCACACCAGACACGGCAACAAAAAAACATTATGGCATCGTAATGCAGACACACTTGTACACCGCAATCAACATCATAATCAATCTTCCGCATCTACGAGATGGTGAGCAACATTTCATACAACTGTCCTCCTCCAGCAAGGCGACTGCAGGTTGTTTTTCAGTTTAGTGTTCATTTACAATACGAAAACTATCTATTAAGCTTTTCTAAAAAAACATTCGTAAAAGTGACATATTAGCTCTTCCTCGGTGGTAAATCAACTTCCTGTTCTGGTGCCGTACAGCAAAGCACCGCACAAGTTGGATTATTTAAACTCTTGCGACACACCCGCCAGAACCGCATCCACATTTTGCCGGTTCCGGTAGATTTCCGGTGTGATAGTCCTTAAGTCAGTCCTCAGTATCTTACTGCACATTGTAACTATACTAGTCATTATAAATGTGTGTGATAGTCCTTAAGTCAGTCCCCAGTATCTTACTGCACATTGTAACTATACTAGTCATTATAAATGTGTGTGAT
>JACXGM010015486.1:0-21359 GCA_016801145.1 Umbra pygmaea | reverse complement strand
TGTGTGTGTGTGTGTGTGTGTGTGTGTGTGTGTGTGTGTGTGTGTGTGTGTGTGTGTGTGTGTGTGTGTGTGTGTGTGTGTGTGTGTGTGTGTGTGTGTGTGTGTGTGTGTGTGTGTGTGTGTGTGTACTCAGGAAAGGGTTCACCCTCTGTTTGGAAAATAAAAATATTCTCACAAGAGCACAGTTGTTTGGTACATTCCAATAACTGCTCAATAAGAAATGAGAAGGTCCATTTATGTGTAGAGATATGTGATGCATCTGGTGGGCAGCGGGTTGACGACCTGTCCCAGTTACAGACGGACACGCCACTCCGTTAACTGTGACGTCATGTTTGCTAACTTAGCTAACGTATGGAGTGTTTAGTGAAGCGTGCCACGTTACCTCAGCGTATTGCAGCGTATTTCTCTACCACAATTTAGCCCACCCTCCTCTCCTCCCTAAGGCCTTCTCCACCGTGGGAACCCCAGACTACATCGCCCCAGAGGTGTTCATGCAGACCGGGTACAACAAGCTCTGTGATTGGTGGAGCCTGGGGGTCATCATGTACGAGATGCTGATTGGTAGGAATAATATCTGATTGTGAACCCCGGCGCTAACGTCAGAGAACGAGTGACTGGAAGTCTATGTGTTGGTGCAAGTTCTATTTATGAATTATGGTTGCTTGGTTTCCGTATGTCTCCCCAGGCTACCCACCATTTTGTTCAGAGACCCCCCAGGAGACTTATAAGAAGGTTATGAACTGGAAGGAGACTCTAGTGTTTCCTCCAGAAGTACCCATCTCAGAGAGAGCCAAAGACCTCATCCTCAGGTACATCTCATTAGCATGTTAAGCCAAAGACCTCATCCTCAGGTACATCTCATTAGCATGTTAAGCCAAAGACCTCATCCTCAGGTACATCTTATTAGCATGTTAAGCCAAAGACCTCATCCTCAGGTACATCTCATTAGCATGTTAAGCCAAAGACCTCATCCTCAGGTACATCTTCTAGCATGTTCGGAAAGACTGAGAGTGATAGTTTCTCCAGACTATTTATTTTACAATCGGTTGTTTATGATCACTGTGAATGTGAGGTAAAGTTGAAATGTATAGCATGTCAGATTAGGGACAGCAGTAGGGACCAGATCTGAGTGGAATCTTAAAGGGTGCTAAAGCAAAAACCCTAAGCTGGCAGGGTGAAAATGCAAGGAGAAATCATTAGTCTTTTTTAGATTACATTTTTTTAATTTGTAAAATTCACTAGCAAATGTATGTGTGTGTGTGTTAGATTCTGCTGTGAGGGAGACCATCGGATTGGGGCGTCGGGAGTGGAGGAGATCAAAAGAAACCCGTTTTTTGAGGGAGTTGATTACGACCACATCAGGTACAGGGACTTAAAACATGGGGCAGTTTATATCCAAAAAATGTTTTTTTGAAATGCAGTAGTCCAAATGTCCAGGCCTAACTATAATTTTGCATTCTTTATGGAAACAGGGAGAGACCGGCAGCGATCCCCATTGAGATCAGAAGCATCGATGACACATCGAACTTTGATGAGTTCCCAGAGTCTGACATCCTTTCACCCACAGGTCAGGAAAGGGCCATGTTTGGGTATTACTGTCACTATGGGTGTACACCGTGAGAATATCAACTAAACACAGACCTCCGTATTGTCCCTCCCCTTCCTCTTCCAGCTGCAGCATCTTCCACCAAGTCTCCTTCATCGGCGTCGGCGGCAGAGGCTGACTATAAGAATAAGGACTGGGTGTTTATCAACTACACCTACAAGCGTTTCGAGGGCCTGACCGCCAGAGGACCCATTCCTTCCTACACGAAGGGAAACAAGAGATGACCTCTGACCCTACGACCTGCGCTGCACAGTAACCAAATCCGCCCTTCTTTTACTGTGAATTCATGTTTTTATGGATTCTCCGTAAAATATTGTCTACAGTATGCAACAATATCTCGGTAGAAATATGCATACTCGCTGTTTAGAAATGATGTCAACTTCATCTTAGAAACTGGTATAGCAGTTTCGACTAAATAGGACCCGGTGTCTGAGGGCCGCAGCCCGTCTGTAACGTCCCCTCCAGCACTGAACTGTTAGCTGTAGAGGCTTCTAACAGTCCTCTTTTTTCAGCAACGGAATCTCACCCTAACTCACCTCCTTAACCAGTCATCATGTCATATGATGGAAACGTCTGTTCTGTAGAAGTTGTCTTCTCTCAGTAGTTTGTATCACTTCCCCTGTGATATCATCGGATAACTGCTGGTCTTCCTGCTATTTTTAGGCCTCTTATTTGGGTGGTTTTAGTGAAGTAATGCTAGACAAAGGAGGGAAAATTCCACCAGTCTAGTTACTTTAAAAGGGGTTAAGAGCAAATACAACTTCTGCTTTACTACATTTGATGATTTTTTAAACTGTTAATGTGCCTAGTCATTTTATGTTTTTTTATATAATTTATTATTTTCATTTTTTTTCCCTTCCACATTGTGTCTTTTTGAAATTCTAGTGGTCTTTAGGGATATACTGTATCCAGATATGAAAATCTGGTTGTATTTTGAGGTGTCTGACCAACTGCTTTTGAGACAAGTTAACATTGTATTCATTTCTGTGCCTTAGGTGAAGAACTAGAGCTGAACTTTAGTTAGACATTTTTAAACTTCTCTTTTTTTATATGCATGATGATAAAGAAAAACCCTAGACTTTTTCTTTCGCAACATATTTTTTATACTGTATATACAGCTGTTTTTCATAAAGCTGGTATTTAAGGAAAGTTTTTTGTTACGGTCTATGTTTTTTGTATTCTATTTTTAACTCACATCTCTTGTGAGAAGAACCACTGTTTTATGCGTAACACTCTAAAACATCCCAAAAATGTAAAATCTAGAGATTTTGTACTTTCACATCTGTATCATGGCACTTTAAGCATTTGTTACATTTCTTTTGTACAGTGCACTTATGTAAACAGGATATTATCTTGGACTTGCTTAAAACTGTACTGGGATAAATACAGATGTGTTACTAGAACTGAATAATCAAATTAATCTTAGTTATATGTACTGGGCAAAAGTCTTAGGCAAGAAAGTAAAAAAGAAACTCTGTCAAAAGATGCTTTCAAAAACAACAAAATATGCTAAATATAGAACAAATACAATAAAGAACTACATAATAAACACAAACGTGTCACATGCCACAACCTTAAATTTTGGTTTGGTTGTCTTTTGCATAGTCGAATTGCTTCTATGCTTGTTTCAGTTAATTAGTTTAATTCTATCAATTTGTTATCATTGATTATTAGCACTTGGTTTTTTTTTCAACATGCACTGGTCTATGTACATACAAGGTAGTCAGGTTATAAACTGATAATTAATCTAAATGATAACATAATAAAAAATAGTGTAATTCTATTACATCATTTTCATCTAAAAATAATTTATCTGTAACATTGCATCTTTTGGCAAATTAATGTATGGAAGTCAAGAAATAGTTCTTTTCTACTGACATTATTGCAGAAAAAAACAACTTTTGTAGATTTGTGTTTAAGTTTAGTGCTTAAGACACTTTCACAGTACTGTATATGCAGTTATCAAAAACATTATTTCGCAGTATCATGTTTAATAGACTGCAATGCAAGTCCTGTGTAACAGACCTAAATATAACAGTCTTACGATGAGAATTCCCCTACACTAGTTACCTGGTATATAATAACAGCTGTGTGATGTATTGCTTACATACGTGTTATTTTCCATGTGAATGAATGACGTTGATGTCTTCACATCCTGTTTATATTTGAGTTGTCTGAGGCGTTTATTGGATCTTTAGCGCTGGATTATTTAGCCCTGGGCTGGATCGCTGCATACACTTTTTTTACTATTTCAAAAAGGTACACATGCCAAATAAGTGGTACAATGCTTTCCATTTATGTTTTCTGTTTTTTTTTATAGATGTATCCTATACATGATCAATTATGTTCCTTTTGAACAAAGACCCTTGTCCATATGCCTTTGCAAATGACAACATGTATAAACCATAATACATTCTCACTGCTGGATGACCTGTGTACTGGATAGTTGTGTGTGCATGTCTGTATGCATGTGCGTATTCTATTGAACTCTTTATTAGGTTTAACTACATTTCTCAGCAAAGGAGAATACATGAAGAATGCATTATATGTGGATATGAGTTCATCATTCAATAAAAAATGTGTTACATTTCTGTAGCATGCTGTCTTTCACCACAGCCATCTATATGCAACGTCACCCTAATGTTCTGCTTTCCAAAACAGCCCTGCATAATTGTTGTCATCAATATATGTATTCAAGTTTCCTCTGCAGCTGTGAAGTTCTTTAAACAAATAACACAAGTGCAGCCACAAAGACACCCCTGCACTTTTCATATATTTTAACAAAGAATATATTGATAAAAACACACAGAAACAATTTGATTATTTTACCTTCTTGATAGACTCTGCTAAATGACTAGATGCAGATTGCTTAGTGGCTAGGGAATTATAATTGGAAGGTTGACAGTTTTTGACTTCTCTGAGTGCAAAATATCAAAGTACCCTTGAGCAAGGGACTACTTTACCCTAAATTGTTTCGGGGGTGTCCATTTACATAATGTAAAGCAAATCAGAGTGTGTGCTATATTACTCAAATATGAAATATTTAGAAAGTGAACAATGTGGGTTCATTTATGCATCAATTCACATAGTTCAAACACAATGTAAACATAGCTTTGTTGCTGGAGGGCAACCTTCGCAGATACTGTGCATGGCAGAAGTCTCTATCTTATCTCAATGTGGTAATTTCACTGACCACACTGTCTACCTTGACGTTTACATTTGTTATTTGAAAAATGCAGACAGATTACATGAAAAGTATATACACCAGGGTTTATTACTTAGGTGCACAGCCTTTGGCTAATATAACTGACAATTACTCCCAGCAAATAGGCAAAATGTTCAAAACATCAATGTAATGAACGCTCTTCACTATAGTGCTGTTTATATCTCTTATGTTGAATTTTATTCAGAACTGGACTCTTTCCTGATCTCCTGAAAAACTAGATCTTTTTAACCATTCCAGGGTGCTTTGTTTGAGAGTTGACATCCTGTTGGGAGGCCCACCAACTGACGTGGTCCATTATGAACATTAAAAGAACGTTTCAGCCAATAAAAAAGTTACAGCCAATAGAAATGGATCATATAGTGTGAAGTAATAATGCTACATTGTAATAAGATAACGTGGCAACATTCCAGTGCTATGCTAACATCACCAGATTCCAGTGCTTATTTCCCGTAACAACTTCCTCATAAGCATATAACAAAATAATTTCTCTACAAACAAATTGCATTTTCTAAAATAGTTCAAGTCAGCCAGAGGAGCGACATCAGCAGTTGGCAACCTCGGTCCTGAATGATAGTTTATTCTACTAGCTAGTAATTAAAGCTTCAAATTAAAGCTTTACATGCAGCCCTCTACTGGCCTAGTTGACCTATTATTCTATTTTTTTGTGGTAAATTTTATTGCTCTTTAATAGACTAATGAGGAATTTGATGGGGGAATGAATTATTGCCTGCTAGTGAGGCTCTATGGCGAAAGTGCAAGTGTCAATATTTGTCTGCATTTGTATAACTTAAAAAAAGAATACCATCTGTAAACCTTTTATATATACAATGTATTAAAAATAAAACAGGACAGGGGGTTTGACCATAAACAAAATCTAGGATTTGATTATGGCTGTAAGGTATAGAATATGCCAACAGTGGCTTAAGCATGTGAAATAATTCTAAGTGTTGTTATCATCACTAATTATTTGGTCAAACCATGATTGGGCGAAGACTGTTTTTAAACATGGAGACGGAACACAAGAGATGTGAATTTGGATGGGTTTTTTCTTAGGTTATGAATTTACGAGCTGTTTAAGGCAGGCAGGATATAATCTAACATATACAGCAGCATAACAATAGTGACACAACAGAACAAATTATGCTACATTTACTTCTGTGTTTCAGAGATGACTTTAAGCCCCTAAATCTGACATAGCCTTTTTCCTGAGAGGACTGTCTACAAAAATGTGTGGATTCTGTTCCTGGATTTCTCATCCCACACACACTTTAGTAACTCATGGGGGCACTGGTGGGTAAATGATAAATCAGGAAACTGACTAGATAGACTATTAGGGTCTGGTTGTATGTTGTAAACATCCTGCTGGTCCAAATTTGTTTATTTGAATTTGTGTGTACAAATTTGGGAGTTTCCCATGTGAACACTGAAACATTATTTAATAGTTTTGTAAACGTAATGTTGATGTAGGTGTAGTTAGACAATTAGCTGGCTAAAAAAGCCACATTTTGGGAAATCTTGTCATGTTTTAGTGAATTAATGTATGAAGCTCATCCACATTTCATGCCAGTAAAGAACATTTGCAGTGATCAAATTAAAATCTTACACCTGTATGGACAGTATGTGTTCATGTAGTTATGGACCAATAACTGTAAGGTTGCCAGTTTAAATTCCAGAGCCAGTGAGGTGAAAAATCTGTTGCTCCATCCTTGACCAAAGGCAGCTACCACTAACTGCTCCAGGAATTCACTGTGAATTAGAGCCTGCTAAATGGCTAAAATGTCAAATGTAAATTATGTAGGCACCTGTACCTCAGTATGGGTTTAGAATGCACAGTCATGAGGGATTAAGGGAGACAGTAAATGTAAACATCCTGAGTGGGAAACTGGCTGACAGAGAAGAGCTTCTGGAACAATTAACCCTGAAACACACATCTTGAATCAGGGCAATTGTAACCTTGACAACCTTGACTGTGAAACCAATGGTGGAATAATGCAACCTTAACTGAAGGTCAGCTTCTACCCTCATCTTCAACTGTCATTGGGGAGGGGCTTGAGACTGGGGATGGGGATCAGGACTAATCAGCCTGTCAAGCTCATCCACTTGAGGGGAGAGCGTAGCCGAGGGTTGTGTCGGCTCCCCCAGAGAGGCCATGAGATTGGGGACACTCTTGCTACGGACACACTGGAAATCCACGTGACGACTCTTCCCTTCCTCCTTTTCCCAAGAAAGCTGGATGAAGGGCCGCTGCACGTAGTTATAGATGACCTCTGACCTCCCGCCAGGACGCCGCTTTACCTTCTCTTTGCAGGTGGGGTAGCCTTGGAATCAAGAGAAAACAGACACATGCACTGTTTAGAATCTCTATAGGACAGATAGAGCTGAGGTAACTTGGGTTTGCTATACTTATTTGTCTAATTCAGATCATCTAAACAGCGAGGAAAAGGGCTAGGAGCAGTAGCGTAACTATCTGTAAGCAGGGTATGCGGTTGCTTATGGGCCCGGACCAATCAGTGATTGGAAGATATTGATTGACAGCCGGGGCCCCCTATCGCATTAGGCAGTAAAGGCCCCGCCTTGATAATCCTGCATAAGTGCCCGGTGTTGGCTTGTTACGACGCTGGCTAGGAGATGAGGCCAGAGTGATTTGATTGTGACGGAGTCTGTGTTCTATGCGTTGTTCCTAGTTTTCATCAAAGGTTTTTTGGTTGATTCACAATTTTCTTAAACATGGAGACGGTAACAACCAATTAGTAATATCAGGACAGGTTTAGCTTGGGAATTGAATTAGCATTTTGTCTCTCTTAAAGGCAGACAGGGTATAGCCTTTAACATACAGCGAACGGAGAAAGAAGTAAAGTGACCTAAATGACCAAATTGCACAATTTCCTCCCGTGATTCAGAGAGGAAAGAAGAACAGACTCACCCTCGATACCAATGCGTATGTTCTTTAGACCTCTTTCCTTTAACAATGCTTTGGCTACGTCTCTGTTCTCAATGTACTTGAAGAAGCGGTAGAGTTTGGTGCTGTACAGAACTGGACACAGGAAACAGAACAGGAAGTGCTATCAAACAATTTTTTTCATTCTAAAATGATTTATTATTAGTTTTACCAAAACTGTAGGGGTGGTATATCTTCAAAAAATATAAGGAATATACTGTATGATGGAGAGCACCAGAGTTGTAAAAGTACAAAGCAAAAGTACTTGGCTGGGTTCACCCGTTTTTGAAAGTTCTTAATTAAAACTGAAATTACCTAAATAAGAAGTTCATAACTGTGTTTTCTATGTGTTTCCTTGTAGTTTGTTAATTTTAGTTGCTCCCCTGTAGTGTGTCTTGTTTAGGTTTCTTCCCTGTGTGTATTGTTTATATCTTATGTTCTGCTTCTCCATTCACATTAACAGATCACATGTTTAATTTAGCCTATAGGTCAGTGGTCCTCAAACCCTTCCATGGAGGGCCTAGTGTATGCAGGTATTTTCACTTTTACCTTGTACAAGCCTGATGGAGTAGCTCACTAATTGGTTAGGATCTCCCCTCACCTGGCAGTCTTAAGTCCTAATTATGCTCTAATTGAAGGAAAAGACCAAAAACCAGCATACACTAGGCCCTCCATGGAAGGGTTTGAGGACCACTGCTATAGGTGGTCAGGATTCTCTAATCAGTACTCAGATGTTCTCAATTTACCCTCTTTAATTATTTTATTTAGTTTGTGTGTTTTAGTCATTTTCCCTGTAGGTCATTGTTCTTTGTTCCTTTGTGAAAAGTAGGTGTCTATGTCGTGTTTAGTGTATGGTGTATTAAATATTCTAGGGAGTATTCTGTTTAGTGTGTTTTTGTGAATAAAACACCTTTTGTTAGCTACCCTTCACGTGTGCCTTGCCATTACGCATAGCGCACCGCATTTAATCATGACAATAACTAACCACTGACCATAACTAATCATTTTCTACTCTTTTTTTTATTTCATAGATCACTGGTTAGTTATGAACTCCTTTTAGCCTGTCAATTTGATTTAATTAAAAAATTCCCAACATTTTTAAACTCAGCTGAAACCAATGAAAGTAAATTTGCTTTGTAAATTTGTATTTTTACAATTCTGAAGAGCACCCTCCAAAATATATTTTTTATTGTTTTTTTGGAATATATATATATATATATACATACATACATACACTCACCTAAAGAATTATTAGGAACACCTGGTCAATTTCTCATTAATGCAAATATCTACTCAACCAACCACATGGCAGTAGCTTCAATGGATGTAGGGTGTTGTCCTGGTCAAGACAATCTCCTGAACTCCAAACTGAATGTCAGAATGGGAAAGAAAGGTGATTTAAGCAATTTCGAGCGTGGCATGGTTGTTGGTGCCAGACGGGCCGGTCTGAGTATTTCACAATCTGCTCAGTTGGGATTTTCACGCACAACCGTTTCTAGGGTTTACAAAGAATGGTGTGAAAAGGGAAAAACATCCAGTATGCGGCAGTCCTGTGGGCAAAAATGCCTTGTTGATTCTAGAGGTCAGAGGAGAATGGGCCGACTGCTTCAAGCTGATAGAAGAGCAACTTTGACTGAAATAACCACACGTTACAACCGAGGTATGCAGCAAAGCATTTGTGAGGTCACCACACGCACAACCTTGAGGCGGATGGGCTACAACACAGCAGAAGACCCCACCGGGTACCACTCATCTCCACTACAAATAGGAAAAAGAGGCTACAATTTGCACGAGCTCACCAACATTGGACAGTTGAAGACTGAAAATATGTTGCCTGGTCTGATGAGTCTCGATTTCTGTTGAGATATTCAGATGGTAGAGTCAGAATTTGGCGTAAACAGAATGAGAACATGGATCCATCATGCCTTGTTACCACTGTGCCAGCTGGTGGTTTAATGGTATGGGGGATGTTTTCTTGGCACACTTTAGGCCCCTTAGTGCCAATTGGGCATTGTTTATATGCCACGGCCTACCTGAGCATTGTTTCTGACCATGTCCATCTCTTTATGGCCACCATGTACCCATCCTCAGATGGCTACTTCCAGCAGGATAATGCACCATGTCACAAAGCTTAAATCATTTTAAATTGGTTTCTTGAAAATGACAACGAGTTCACTGTACTAAAATGGCCCCCACAGTCACTAGATCTCAACCCAATAGAGCATTTTGGGATGTGGTGGAATGGGAGCTTTGTGCCCTGGATGTGCATCCCACAAATCTCCATCAACTGCAAGATGCTATCCCATCAATATGGGCCAACATTTCTAAAGAATGCTTTCAGCACCTTGTTGAATCAATGCCACGTAGAATTAAGGCAGTTCTGAAGGCGAAAGGGGGTCAAACACAGTATTAGTATGGTGTTCCTAATAATCCTTTAGGTGAGTGTATATATACAGTGCCTTGCGAAAGTAACATTTCGACCTTTTGCCACAATTCAGGCTTCAAACATAAAGATATAAAACTGTATTTTTTTGTGAAGAAGCAACAACAAGTGGGACACAATCATAAAGTGGAACGAAATTTATTGGATATTTCAAACTTTTTTAACAAATAAAAAACGGACAAATTTGGCGAGCAAAATTATTCAGCCCCTTTACTTTCAGTGCAGCAAACTCTCTCCAGAAGTTCAGTGAGGATCTCTGAATGATCCAATGTTGACCTAAATGACTAATGATGATAAATAGAATCCACCTGTGTATAATCAAGTCTCCGTATAAATGCACCTGCTCTGTGATAGTCTCAGAGGTCCGTTGAAAGCACAGAGAGCATTATAAAAAACAAGGAACACACCAGGCAGGTCCGAGATACTGTTGTGGAGAAGTTTAAAGCCGGATTTGGATACAGAAAGATTTCCAAAGCTTTAAACATCCCAAAGAGCACTGTGCAAGAGATAATATTGAAATGGAAGGAGTATCAGACCACTGCAAATCTACCAAGACCCGGCCGTCCCTCTAAACTTTCAGCTCACACAGGGAGAAGACTGATCAGAGATGCAGCCAAGAGGCCCATGATCACTCTGGATGAACTGCAGAGATCTACAGCTGAGGTGGGCGAGTCATATACTACACAAATCTGGCCTTTATGGAAGAGTGGCAAGAAGAAAGCCATTTCTGAAAGATATCCATAAAAAGTGTGGTTTAAAGTTTGCCACAAGCCACCTGGGAGACACACCAAACATGTGGAAGGTGCTCTGGTCAGATGAAACCAAAATCGAACTATTTGGCAACAATTCAAAACGTTATGTTTGGCGTAAAAGCAAAACAGCTCATCACCCTGAACACACCATCCCCACTGTCAAACATAGTGGTGGCAGCATCATGGTTTGGGCCTGCTTCTCTTCAGCAGGGACAGGGAAGATGGCTAAAATTGATGGGGAGATGGATGGAGCCAAATAAAGGACCATTCTGGAAGAAAACCTGATGGAGTCTGCAAAAGACCTGAGACTGGGACAGAGATTTGTCTTCCAACAAGACAATGATCAAAAACATAAAGCAAAATCTACAATGGAATGGTTCACAAATAAACTTATCCAGGTGTTAGAATGGCCAAGTCAAAGTCCAGACCTGAATCCAATCGAGAATCTGTGGAAAGAACTGAAAACTGCTGTTCACAAACGCTCTCCATCCAACCTCACTGAGCAAAAAAATTACAGTTTCATATCTTTATGTTTGAAGCCTGAAATGTGGCAAAAGGTCGAAAAGTTCAAGGGGAACGAATACTTTTGCAAGGCACTGTATTATGCATTTTAATAACCATGAGGATGAATCTAGCACTTACTCTGAGAGTACTCCTCTCCCATTGGTGGAGGGTTGTCATGGTCCCAGTCTACTATGTCATCGTCTGTGAGAACCACAATGTGACATTCCCTTTCCCCCTCTTGTGCACTGGACACCATCACTGGGACAACCAGGTCCTCCAGGAACACCTCAAATTGACGCTTAGCTCCATCGTTGGACAGTTCATGTAGCAAAGCACCTGGGACAGGCACAGATAGAGGTCACATGATTTCAACTATGATCTCTGTTGTGACATTATAGTTCAAAATCGCATGTCAAATTAGGGATTGAAATTACAAAGATTGTCTTTAAAAAGACAGTTTATCATAGTTCTGAAAACATGTTCGCAAAAGATTGTATACATTGCGGTGATGAACAGATCCCTCATCAGACCACATGTCAATGTTAATCCCTGAGGTTTGTTACTCACTGAGGTCTGTTAATCACTGAGGTCTGTTAATCAGTGATTTATGTTACTCACTGAGGTCTGTTAATCACTGAGGTCTGTTACTCGCTGAGGTCTGTTACTCATTGAGGTCTGTTACTCACTGAGGTCTGTTACTCACTGAGGTCTATTAATCACTAAGGTCTGTAACTCACTGAGGTTTGTTAATCCCTGAGGTCTGTTAGTCACTGAGGTCTGTTACTCACTGTAAGGGTCTGTTAATCACTGAGGTCTGTTGCTCACTGAGGTATGTTACTCACTGAGGTCTGTTAATCACTGAGGTCTGTTACTTACTGAGGTCTGTTACTCACTGAGGTCTGTAACTCACTGAGGTCTGTTAATCATTGATGTCTGTTACTTACTGAGGTCTGTTAATCATTGATGTCTGTTACTTACTGAGGTCTGTTAATCATGTATGTCTGTTACTTACTGAGGTCTGTTACTCACTGAGGTCTGTTACTCACTGAGGTCTGTTAATCATTGATGTCTGTTACTTATTGAGGTCTGTTAATCATTTATGTCTGTTACTTACTGAGGTCTGTTACTCACTGAGGTCTGTTACTCACTGAGGTCTGTTAATCATTGATGTCCGTTACTTACTGAGGTCTGTTACTTACTGAGGTCTCTGCACCTGACTGTGTTGTAGTCAAAGTTAATACAGAGATAGTCACAAGCTTCCCTTAGCTCAGACACTGACACTCCCTCGGGACACTGTAGGATACCCCCTTTATAAAAGTCCTGGGAGAAACCAACACAGACAGAATAATAGAGTAAACAGTAGGTAAAATAAATAAACAGTAGGTTAGCTTAGGTAAAGGAAGATATAAACTCATTTGAACTGAGAGATACTCACCAAGACAACTCTGAAGATACTGGCTCCTATTCCCTCAGCTATCTCATATTCTCCTTTGGAGTTCGGTCGTGTGAAATGACGGGCAGGACCAAACATCCTGGCATTTAAAAGGTGACATTTCATTAGGCTCAAAGAAGTGTTTGGACAATATACAGTGTACTCACCTATACATCCTCATGTTTTAATTTTAGATTTGTCTTCTTATTTGGCCAGTCACATAAATTACTGTAGGGTCAGTGTGAACAGCCCTGTCTGTGATAAGTGGCAAACTACAATGCATCATATGGGAGTAAGGCTTTCTGAGTGTTTACCATATATTATTCCTGGGACTAATAGTCTGAAACTCTACCTTCCAGAGGGGGGTCAACCACACGTGCTGTTAACATACACTGTAAGTGTGCCATAGAGACTATAATGATGAAGGGTCATGTCTCACCTCCCCAGCATAGTATCAGGGTGTGAGGTGAACAGGGCCGGGTCCACCACAAAGTGAGTCCCATCCACCATCAGAGTCACCCTCTCAGGAGGCAGACGGGACCGGGGGGACAGGTTCTTCTCATCCCTCCCATCTTGCTGGAGGTCTGAACGTGCTGACATCTCAGAGCCTGGAGTGAGAACAACCGTAACTCACCTTGTAGGTTTCACATTTGCGCAGGGAATATCGTATGATTGTGATCAACGGAGGATGAACTGGATATAAACAAAGGCAAGGTCATGCTCTACAGGCTACATTCATGATACGTTTTCCAGGAAGAGTGGGGCAGTAGTCCAGATGCCTGCGAAGCAAACGCTCCACAGAGCCAGTGAGCCTATTAGCCTGATGCCCTGTTCCCATCTGCTACCGTCAGCCGCCTCGCTAAGCCCTGACAGGAGGACGTTTACTGAGTTGGACTCACTAGGAACTCACCAGCGAAGCACAGTGCCGGTTTCTGCTCTGCCTCAACACCACTTCCAGTTAACTGGACAAGGAATGTGAGAGAAAGCAAGACTGAGATGGGAACACTGGGTGTTGCAGATGAAATCGACGACAGTCAGAAGATCCCATAACGATCTTTCTGTCTTACATGTCTGACAGTGGAGGTTGTTGTGGTACTATCCTTACTGGCATTTGTCTTCTTACAGTGACATCATGGCAGTGCTATTCATTTGATATAACACTTTCATTCAAAGACATCCAAAAAGAAATACAGAAATAAAACATAATCATAAGTGGCAAGAATGAAGGAAATACCTGTTTAATATTGTCAAAAGAGGACATGATCGTCTTTCATAACGTAGTAGTAGTAGGTTAAGATGTTATATACTACCTATTGTACAATATTATATACAATCGAAGTGTATATATATATATATATATATATATATATATATATATATATATATATATATATATATATATATATATATTCTGCATTCGTTTAGCTGAACGAACAGCTTTGTATGTTGCATTTATTTTCGTTTGCGTGCATTCTGCCAACGGGTTTTTTCGTAGCTATCCATGCTGACCACAGATGGCATTTTGACAGAGCTAGAAATTACGCTGCGCCACATGTCTGTGGCTTACGCTGCATACGTCATAAAAGGTATACGGAGCAGGATGATCTTACCATTAAAATCGATATGCAGATATTACCTGAACGTAAGCCAAACTCGACAGAGCATGGACAACCATGACTATAACAATTGACCAGACTTACCAGAACGTCTGTCTGTATTGACCACTGTCCTCAGTCTGTAGCCAGTCTACCACAAGAACGATCATCCATCGATGGACCCGCTCTGTGCCAGCGCCGGGCGCAGGAAATGCGAAAAAGCTTTAGCCATAGCCCATACCGTGACAGCGAGGCTAGCGGACACCAGTGGCATCAAATCCAATTAATCAGTAGAAGCAGACTATCGTAGGGAATACCCAATCGCTTCACATAGCAGATTTACGATTTTAAAAAGTAGATAGAGACTTTTAAAGCACAGTCATTAAAGTCTCGAATAATTTTAAATTGTTTTGTGTCACTCACTGTACAGATCGCTAACAGCTTAATAATCAATGAAATATCTAAAAGGGTAAAGTAATATTGTAAGTTCAAATTCTGTAAATCGGTGGTTGATATAACACGCATACATACAGTTGTGCTCAGAAGTTTGCATACCCTGGCATAATGTGTGAAGTGTCTGTGTGTAAATAGTAAATGAGTTTGTTAGCTCTAACGTGGATGCACTAAACAGGCTAGATACTAGCCATAAAGAGCAGAAACGAACTGTCAAAAGACCTGCGTAAGAAGTTACTGGAACTGCATAAAGTTGGAAAAATTATATAAAGATATATCAAAAGCCTTGCAGATGCAAGTCAGTACTGTTCGATTACTTATTAAGAAATTGAAGATTCAGGGATCTCTTGATAACAAGCCAAGGTCAGGTAAACCAAGAAAGATTTAATCCAAAGCTGCCAGAAGATATTTTTGGGATACAAAACAAACCACAAGTAATTTTGGGAGACATACAGGCTGCTCTGCAAAAAGAAGGTGTGGTTGTTTCAAGGAGCACAATACAACAACACTTGAACAAAAATGAGCTGCATGGTCGAGTTGCCAGAAAGAAGCCTTTACTCCGCCACTGCCACAAAAAAGCAAGGTTACAATATGCCTGACAACAACTTGACACACCTCAAAGCTTCTGGCACACTGTAATTAGGAGCGACAAAACTAAAATAGAGCTTTATGGTCACAAGCGCTATGTTTGGAGAGGGGTCAACAAGACCTATAGTAAAAAGAATACCATCCCCACTGTGAAGCATGTTGGTGGCTCACTGATGTTTTGGGTGTGTGTGAGCTTCATAGGCATGGGGAACCTTGTGAAAATTGATGTTTATAGGACAATACTGGCAGAAAATTAGCATTCTTCTGCACGAAAGCTGCGCATGGGACGCTCTTGTATTTTCCAGCACTACAATGACCTTAAGCACAAGGCCAAGTTGACCCTCCAGTGGTTACAGCAGAAAAAGGTGAAGGTTTTGGAGTGGCCATCCCAGTCGCCTGACCTTAATATAATTGAGCCACTCTGGGGAGATCTCAAACATGCAGTTCATGCAAGACGACCAAAGACTTTGCATGACCAAGAGACTGAATAGGGAGAGATGAAATCAGCCTTATTGACAGCACGTAGACAGTTCCAGACACACAGAAAGCAGATATTCTTCATGGGTTGTCCAGGTAATATTGTTCAAAGGAAAACTATATTCTTGATAAAGAAATAACTAAAAAATGTAATTGCGGAAGTATGCTGTAGTTGGTGAGTGTAATCATTCAGTGCATGAGCTGACTAAAGGCTTCCATATTGGATGAGTAGTACATAAAATGAATGACTGGCTCGGGTTGGATGAACCATGTCAGCGCCTCTCACCATATTTTTTATCATGTTTTTCACTAGCTAACAAATATTATGAACTGTAGTGTAGTGTAAGGCTGAAATCATAATATATATTGGAAGGGACACATATTTAAATATGCTCAAAATGCCCCCCCCACCCCCCCAATATATTGATAGGCTAATATATATATATAGATTTGGTCCCCCCAATGTTCACTTCATGCTTACGGACTTAGTGTAGTGGTATCTGGTAGTAATGCTACCACTCAGTTAGCCACTCCCACCTGGGAGGAGTTTGACAACGGACTCAAGTGAGCTGTGAATAAAGTTAGATTAACATCCCTGCAAGCTAGTGCCAGATGTGTTCTGTGCTACTTCATAATAAACACACAAAACATGCTGTCAGAATGCTTGAATGCATTCAGGAAACGTGCATTAAGTTGAGATCCCAGAAGGAGTAATCTACGATAGGACTGTTCTCATTTGCAAATTACTGTGAGAAAATACAAAGGGAACTATCAGCCTACTGCTAACAGTACAACATGAGGCATGAGCAAGGAAAGGGCAATGGTTGCTAAGCAACGTGTTCAAGCTGCACCTCAAATTTGATACAATGTGCTTTTTTGAGAGCATCTAGCATGGGAAGTGCACAGAGACACACAGACACAGCACAGATATTTGCATCTACTTACCAAATAAGGCCCCCAGACATATTTGATTTCTCACAACTTTCTGAATTTGAGAGCTGGGTTAGACGCTTTTAGAGATTTACTGTGAATCCCAAATTGACCCCTACGCCCTATTCCTCATGTTGCTGATGAAACTTCCCGCAGGGTGGCTAGAGGCTTAGTAGACACATCAACTTCAGGACATACTGCTGATTTGTGCAATTCAGGGTCCACTGTTAATTTATGGAACAAGAATGTATTTCTAATTCACATATCCCTCCAATCTTTTCAGAGAAAGAAATAATTTAATATTTATTTTCAAAATGTTTCCTTTTGTGTCAAACAAATGCACATCCTATCATTGGGCATGCTTATCCATTATTTTGAGTGAAATTGCAAAAGCTCGAAAATAACCGGTGCCCAATGGGCTTCTAATTCTGTGGGAGAAATCAACACCTGGACACAGATTTATCAAATCATATAGTTTATTAATAAGCTTAATGTGAAGTGGAATTCTTAAAGAAAAAACTGTAGTCCTGGGAAACACGAAGTGACTCTGGGTTGCCAAGGTGATAGCTCTATAGTTGATAAAGCATCAACCTATCACTTAACATATAGAAAATCCATTACCATGTGTTTATTCAGGACACAGTATTCTATCAGGGTGGTTTGTCCCCTTTCTGCGCACTGACCCTTCATGTACTTCAAAGGGCTAGAGAAACAATTCTACCACACTTCCTTAGCCACTTGTTAGTAGAGGCTACATCGGTGGGTATCGGAGGGTCCAATTAGCCCCTACACCCTTGATTATTTTAGCTCCCTGAGCTTTGGGACACTTGTGCAAATGGTCAACACGCATATCGAGTGAAAGACCGCCGCAAAGCACTGCTAGCTTACCGCTCCATACCATATGCAAATGGCTACAGTCCATCTGAACTTTCAATGGGCTGGAGCCTGAGGACAGGAATACCAGTTCTTCCCTCTCTTCTGAAAATCCAGTGGCAAGTTGCGATCATACATTTTGAGAATTATCACAGAGAGAAGAGTAGGAACACACTGGGCTTCTTCCCTGGTGATGCTCTGCCAGGCCTGTACTGCAGCCATAGTTCCTGCTTGTCTGCATATCTACATTAATGTTGTTGAGGATGAATTTAATTTTGTATTCAATTGCCCCATGTACAGTAATTTGAAGAATCAGTTATTTGGAAAAATGCAGTTGAGGAACCCTCATTTGTTTTGGTTATCTAAAGGTAATATTTTGAGTTGGCTTATTAATTATGAGGTTTTTGTTTTAGCAAGATTTATACGAAATGCATGGAAACTAAGACAAATAATTCTATATCCCCCATAATATTGTATTTGTTACAAAAATGGATGTTATAACATGTTGAATTCGTTGACCTGCATGATGTGACTGACCATGTGGTCATCAATGTTTGTTATTTGTTTGTTGTTTAGTGTCTGGTAAGGCCATATGGGCTGGGCACCATAGATGCAGGACACACACATAAACAACTCAATCTTTAACAGATTGCACTTAGGTTATTTCCTTTGACACATCTCAAACTGCAGAGGGCACACTACTCCATGTCTTTGCCTGATGTTCTAACCTGCATGTCTACTGGTCTGGCAAACAATCCCTCACTCATTTTTCTTAACATTTGCAACCCTGGACTTTATAGACTTCAAGATTCTAAATGAGCTGTCAGAGGAATTTGAAAGAAACAAATTAGTCTCACCTTAACTCAACCCGATCGATGACCAATCAATATAAGCCAAAACAATAAACAGCACATAATGTCCAACTGGTAAGAAACTTTTTTCAGCCTATGTCCATTAATCCATCTTGGTTTATGTGATCAGACGTAAACCATTTTACATAAATCTGGGGCATCTGAATTGGTGTGATGTATTACATTATGTTTAGTTATGTTATGAAAATTGTGTCAGCTGAACTTGTATAATAATAGTAAATGAAACCTACTGGAACAGGCCAACAGGGGCCAGTAGTGAGGGCAGTTAGATTTAAATATGCTGATTTTAAATAGTGGATTTTTGGTGCTTGACCTGGAGTCCGTTCTTCGTACGTTGCTTACTCAGTTAGCTGGATTTGATTGTTGATGATTTGGCATGATCTTGTATTGTTTGGTTCTTTGACGCTCATCCTGGACTTGCTGTCATAGCAATATGTGTGTAAACTTAAACCTGCTTGGGAGGTTTAGATCACAGATCCGTAAACAGGACATTTATTCTGAACTACTAGAGGACTCAGTATGAGAGAAAGTAATTTCCTTTATTTTTTGTGAGTATTTAAAAAAATACAAAATAACTTTAATAGTCCCTTCCTACACCTATACTTGTAGGACAGTGGCTCAACAGGTCAAATAGGTTGTCTAGCAACCGGAAGGTTGGTGGTTCAATCACCGGGTCCTCCTTGCCTTGCTGACACTGCTGTGGTGTATGAATGAGTAAATGAATGGGTGAATGTGAGGCACTGAAAAGCACTGTGGTGGCCATTGTTGGTTTGGAAAAGCGCTACACTCAAAAAAATGATATGTTGGACTAACGTAACTGTTATGTCAACAGAATGCACATAACTGGGTTATGTTGCATTTACGTAACATTATAATTTCGGTAACACCGTAATGAATAATATTACTTTAATGTAACCCAGTTATGTGCATTTTGTTGACATAACACAGTTGGGTCATTCTTAGCAAATGGTGCCATTTGTGTCCCCATGATATAATCAAGAATAAGTTGTGAAAACATGGGTTGATACTTATTTTTTCAAGCTTTCTTACAAAATGAAATCCTTCTCCACTACGTAAAACAAGGTCTATGCCCTCAGGGTTTATTAACTTTAAAATAATAATCTGAGTGTGGTGCAAGCACTCTAAAATGCTATGTCCCCAGTCAGTTTTTTTTACTTCAATTGCAAATATAAGCAATAATTATCAAATCATTTTTATGTATTTAACTATAATTACAAATAACTATGTATAATACATCTCACCACATGCTATCTGTTAAATTAAAAATATATTTTAATATAAAAAATCTTGAAATATGGTCTGTCCCTGAGTTCACTGTCCCCCCGCGTTACTCTGATGATAATCCTTCTGGACACGCCCCCTGATTGTTCCTTTAGTCACCTGACACTCAGGAAGTAGGATGCATATTTGGAAGGAAAGCAACTATAATGAGCAGAGTAATTATCTCTCTTTAAGCAACACTTTTTTCAATGTTTTAGAGTGGCTTACTAATGTGGTCAAACATAACATGTTACTCTGATTTATATTGGAAACTGATATTTTTTTTAGATTTTGAAGATAGCTAATTAAAATGCTAAAAGCCTTCTTGTGTAGTCATCATGTGCTAGCCTGTTGTTCACTGTTAATGAGTAGAAATGGCCAACTTTAGCATAATTTGTCCCCCCCGTTACTGTCCCCTACCCAATCTGATTAAAATTCTGATGTCATAAAATCCTGAGCTGGCCCAATATATTTTTCTTATAGTTGAACATGTCCTTTATCAGATGAAATGATAAAATCAATGAATTTTTTTTTAATTAGGCACGGTTACCACCCTCAAATGGCACCATTAGCTAAGAATGACTCAGTTACGTTAGTCCAACATATCATTTATTTGAGTGTATAGCCTATTAATGCAGTCCATTTATCGTGATGGGCGCTTTGAACCGATATTCAGTACTTCACACTCTCCGCTGCATTGTAGATTTTGGAGATTTTATATGACAATTCCAGAGTAAATAAAACACTATTTAAAAACTATACCCTAGACTGATTAACATCATATACAGTGGTGTTCCTTGCTGCATTTCATTTAGAAAACAATGCTTCTGTATCAGATTTTACTTGAAATGCCAGAAAGTCCAGAATTCAATGTGATCTTTGCACCTGCGCACTGCAAGGCGCTACGTTGCAGTCAAATTTAGCGTAAGGACTTTGGCTACTAGATAGAAATTATACACTGCAATTTGAAACATTTACTACAGGTCCCAATATCTCCCCAGAGCTATAGGCCCTACTCATCATTAGGTTCAGATTTAGTCAGAATCTGCAGAAGATTATATTTAATTTGACATTCGTTACTCCAAGTATTTACACAATCACGGATAGCTACATTGGAGCTAATGATGCTACTTCCATTCCAGGTAGGCGCTGCATGAAAACCCCAGACAATAAACTACTTAGCTAGTTAGCAACCCACACATTACTGTAACCCGTCTTTCAGTGATTATTTCCAAACAATTGCACCAAAAATGTATACAACCACCCTGACTTCAAATCGAACAGAGTTAGCAGTTCTTTGTAGAGGTGGTGATGAAGACATGAAGATCAGGTGTTTGTAGAGGTGGTGATGAGGACATGAGGATCAGGTGTTTGTAGAGGTGGTGATGA
>JACXGM010015485.1:0-21253 GCA_016801145.1 Umbra pygmaea | reverse complement strand
CACACACACACACACACACACACACACACACACACACACACACACACACACACACACACACACACACACACACACACACACACACACACACACATACAGGTATTGTCTTTCATCCGTTTCCTAGTGTGTTCCAATGTTAATGTGGGGATTTTGAATTGACACATTTTGTTCCTTCTGCTCAATCAAGCGCGCCATTCGTTGCATAAAAAATCCTAAAAGTTTAGTTTCGGTTTGGGAACCAAAACACGTTCGAGGAGGAATGTAAATTATTGAAAACATGTTAAGTTCCTTCTTTACATTAGGTTGTACTCTCCATCTATAAATTCACTGCCTCCCTCAGCATCTCTAACCTGGGCCCCTACTTGCTACTCTCCTGATGCTGATACATGGTATGGTAACAACCTCCTTCCCTAATGCTGGCAGGACTGAGAGGACACTATAGGGAGGTAGAGTCATAACTCAAGGCTAGGGCAGAAATAGAAAGAGGATAAACCACATGAAGGGAAATACAGTATTGCTATTCATAGACACTGACACAATGATAGGCTCTCTACAGATGTTTTAAAAGCCCCTTTGATGGGGTAGAGTGTGTGTGTGTGGCTGTGTGTGGACATATGCACATTCATCTACAGTATATATGTCCATCTAAAGCATCTTACTGTAATATAGCAGTCAGGATCAATTTAATCAGACAAGTGAACATACGTACATGTTCCCATCTGTCATCACGCAACAGGATGCTTGAGATCAAGCAGCACTCGTTTTGGTTTTAGGGTTTCTTAGACTCACTTAATAATGACAGGCATCTTTCTATTCCTTCCTGTTACAAAAAAAGACAATGGAGCTTTTTACTGTTCACACGCTCGTCTCACACTGTTCTTTACTGTTCCAACGCTCGTCTCACACTCTTCTTTACTGTTCACACGCTCGTCTCACACTGTTCTTTACTGTTCAAACGCTCGTCTCACACTGTTCTTTACTGTTCAAACGCTCGTCTCACACTCTTCTTTACTGTTCACACGCTCATCTCACACTGTTCTTTACTGTTCAAACGCTCGTCTCACACTGTTCTTTACTGTTCAAATGCTCGTCTCACACACTTCTTTACTGTTCACACTCTCTTCTCACACTCTTCTTTACTGTTCACACGATTGTCTCACTATTTTTACTGTTCACACGCTCGTCCTAGACTCTTCATTACTGTTCACACACTCGACTCTTCTTTACTGTTCCCATGCTCGTCTCACACTGTTCTTTACTGTTCACATGCTTGTCTCACACTATTCTTTACTGTTCACACGATTGTATTGTCTCACTATTTTTACTGTTCACACGCTCGTCCTAGACTCTTCATTACTGTTCACACACTCGACTCACACTCTTCTTTACTGTTCCCACGCTCGTCTCACACTGTTCTTTACTGTTCACATGCTTGTCTCACACTATTCTTTACTGTTCACACGCTCTTCTCACACTCTTTACTGTTCATATGCTTGTCTCACACTATTCTTTACTGTTCACACGCTTGTCTCACACTATTCTTTACTGTTCACACGCTCGTCTCACACTGTTCTTTACTGTTCACACGCTCATCTCACACTCTTCTTTACTGTTCACACGCTCGTCTCACACAATCGTCTCACACTTTTCTTTACTGTTCACACGCTCGTCTCACACTATTCTTTACTGTTCACACTACTGTTCACACACTCGTCTCACACTTTTCTTTACTGTTCACACGCTCGTCTCACACTATTCTTTACTGTTCACGCGTTCGTCATCTCACACTATTCTTTACTGTTCACACGCTTGTTTCACACTTTTCTTTACTGTTCACATGCTCATCTCACACTCTTTACTGTTCATATGCTTGTCTCACACTATTCTTTACTGTTCACACGCTCGTCTCACACTATTCTTTACTGTTCACACGCTCGTCTCACACTGTTCTTTACTGTTCACACGCTCATCTCACACTGTTCTTTACTGTTCACACGCTCGTCTCACACTCTTCTTTACTGTTCACACGCTCATCTCACACTTTTCTTTACTGTTCACATGCTCATCTCACACTCTTCTTTACTGTTCACATGCTCGTCTCACACTTTTCTTTACTGTTCAAATGCTCGTCTCACACTTTACTTTATTGTTCACACGCTCGTCTCACACTGTTCTTTACTGTTCACACGCTCGTCTCACACTGTTCTTTTCTGTTCACATGCTCATCTCACACTCTTATTTACTGTTCACACGCTCATCTCACACTCTACTGTTCACACGCTCATCTCACACTCTTCTTTACTGTTCACACACTCATCTCACACTCTTCTTTACTGTTCACACACTCATCTCACACTCTTCTTTACTGTTCACACACTTGTCTCACACTCTTCTGTACCTTATAACATGATTGTCTCACACTCTTTCGGCCGACTGTTCATATAACATCTAACATTTTATAGTCAGACGTCACAATGTCTTCAGTAGTCATACTATTATGATACAGGAAGGCATGACTTTATAGGCTACAAATAATGAATGATGATAAAATTCATAGCGTGATCAAAGTGCACTGAAATATTGAGCTTCCTTATCTAATATGATCTATGCATCACTGCCACTTAACAAATATAATATACATAAATAGTTCTAGCTCTTATCTTATATAACAAGGCTCGTCAAGTGGCTACGTATCAGAAAATGTGTGCAGGTTGGTGCATAGAAAACCCACCTGCTATAATGCAGAATGTGGCAAAAAGTGTGTGATGGCAGTGTTTTTTGTTTTCCATTAGTGGTCATTACTTCCCTACAGTCTCGGACTGACTAAATTAACATTTTAACGGCCTCGGGGGAAGAAGGCCTTATTGCAGAACAAGATACCAGTTCTGAGTGTAATTTAGGACAGGTGATATGGGTATTAAATGAGATGGAGCAATACAGCCAAGGTATTCATATCTGTTGACATACTCTAACTTTGACCAATTCAAAATGAGAATGTGTTCTGGTCCCCACCAATATAATAAAAAAGACAGACGCCACCCCTAAAACTCTATAGCCAGAACTAGTAGCATCCCTCAGGCATCCAGCTAATCTTCTTTGATCCTCCACATCAGATATAATCACGGACAGTATCTTCAACCCTCAGCGCCCCTGGCTCTGGAGTCCCCATATACCTTCTCCGAGACCCCAATGGTCCTGACGTCCCAGATTTAAGCAGCTTTAATCTTTTATCTCACTTAGATCATTATCTACCACTTCAAAAACGTGTGTCTGAAAGGAGAAGAGCAGCCTCTGTCTGGGACTGACATTCTCTCAGGTGACAGGGGCCAGGTGAGGCACAGCGCTCTAATCCCTGCCCAGACAGTCAACCTGTTCTCCACTCTGCACCTTCAGGATGAATAGGGTGAAGAGCCACCTGTTGCCTTCGTTCTCCTGTCTAGCAGAGAGAGAAGAAGCAACAGAAATAGCGATTCATTTTCCCTTTCGTGTAAACTCTCTCATAGCTGTTCAACAGATGTTGGTCTCCTGTAGCCAAACCAGACTCCGTCTTGGTGTTGACCCTTGTGGGTAGTCTATTTAGCTCATACAGACCCCATTAAATGTACTCCAACGACTTAAAGCTAAATATACCAAGTAGTTTAGATTTGATTTTAGTGACTCACATTTAGTATTCCCAACATTCACGAGTTAGCCCAAAGAAGTAAATGTATTTTTAAGATGATTCTGTCCCAACTATTGCCCCAGAAGAAGGTATTAACCTTTTATTTATTCAGAGGATGTAATTCAAAAGTGAAAATCTATTAGATTTTAACTGGATAAAAAGTGAGATCTGATCATTGTTTTGGTAACTGTTGAAACACTTGATGTTCCTGTTAAAGGAAGAGACAGAATGTACTACAAACCTCTATACAAATCAAAGCATAAAATTGGTTGTTGTCAAGAGTCGGTCTTCAAACCATTACCTTTTATGATGTGTTGTTGCTGTACTGGGACCATAGAAATAGAATGAATAGAAAGGCCACTAAACTGCTATCCATTCCATTTCTATGACTGGGACAAACTGAAGAGTGAAATATATTCTCGTAAAGACGAAAGCAGAAGGCAGAGGCTCGTTAAGGAAGACATTAATCAAGCTTTTTGATTGGTCATTTGTAATTTGGCATAACATGCTAATAAACCACCAGTCGACTCATCATTTCCCATTCAATTCTGATCACTGATGGTCATTGCCTCCTACACACATCCTACTCACACCCCTGAAAACCACGCGCCAAAACACCCGGCGCTTCCCCAGTGGCCCTTAAGAACAGTTAGGAAGCTCTGATGGTTTTATAATATAATAGTTAGTCTGGTGCAGGGCCTGTGGCTTAACAGTAATTATAAAACGGGTCCGGAGATATCTGCAATTTGATTGGCTAAAACAGTTGTGTGTTAATGCTTACTTCTCTCAGTTTACTTGCTTCCTTATTGGACACTGAAGTTCATTACCCATTTTCAGATTCCAACTCCCCACAGCATTCTTCCTTATCTCTCTATTTTTCCACATCTATTTAAATTATAGTCCTGGAACCAATAGTTGAAACAATAACAAAGCATGCTTCCCACCATATAGAGAGGTGGCGCTGGAGTTATTGAGACATTCAAAATAAAAGTTTGAATTCTAAAGTACGAAGGTTAAACTAAGTTTATCTATAGTTATATTCTTCAAGAATCAATAGATAAATATAATTGATTGTCAAATCAACTAAGGGAATGACTGCATATTGCCATTTCATGCCGAGAAAAGGAGAAACATTCAGATGTCCTGTATTTTAGAGGAAAGTGAGGAGAAATAATAAGAGCAGCATTCCAGAGTCCGGGGCTGTAATTTGGTTCCGTTTGGTGGCCGAGCCGGGCCAGGCCGGCGGGGCGGTGGAGGAGTAAAACTCCCTCCATTATGGTCAGGGTCACAGGGAACACATGGAACCCCATCATCAGGGCCGCACGGTCCGACCACATCACAGCCTCACGGTCACGACCAGCGGTCAGGACTCTGGTTCTCAGCACTATGACACAACCAATCACAGTGAAGAAACAGCTAGCGGTTCGGTGGCTTTCTACGCTTGTCCCCCCTAACCACGCCAAACTCTAAATTAAGAAACGTCTTCCATTGAAATTACAGTATACAACATACCCACCCCATCCCTGCAATTTAAATGATTTAGAGTACACGTTGATGATGGGCAAAGTTAAACAATGCTGATACAAAGACTGGGGAGAAAGTAAGGGCTAAAGTATAGAAGGAAGCACTGGCGGGAAGGAGCTATGGCCCTGGGCCAACATATTGAGGAGAAATTAAAGTCTTCCTCATCAATGCCAAGCCATTCGGCTTTTTCCCACACTGCACCTCCAACACAGGTTCGTTACTGTGTGTGATGGCAAGTTCACGCACCTCATGTACCCAGGAATCCCAGGAGAGTTGCTAGAATACAATGACAGTGTCCTATTTAATTTGAAAAGTATTGAATTTAAACAAAAGTAGGACTTTTCTGTGCCAGCTATTGAATCAAGGCTTCGGATGGTAATACCTACTGACACGCAAGCCTCTTAAACCTTGACAGCGACTTACTCAATAATATGTGAGAAAACGTTTTACAGTGCTGTCAGCGGGCAAAGGTGCATATGTCGCATAACTTGTGTTTAACAGATTTTATGCTACACTGCAGTCATGTTATCTAACGCATGACTATACTGAGGCTTGAGTGAGATGTTGCCTAACTGCCTTTCCTACAACACAATAAGATTAAACTATTGGCAGTATGCAACCAATTTACTCAGTGGCATTAGATACTCTTTCTAAAGAGGGTAAAGACTAGACAGGGGTTTGGTATCACTTATATGCTCTGGTGCTATTTTCACAACTATGTGGACAATTTACTGAATGAAATATAGAAAGATACTTGTTTCAAGACTACAACCAATTCTAAAAGTACAACATATGAATATCACCTAGATCACCATCTTCCACCCATCCAATTTAACTAGTTCATCTTTCATTTAGTAAATCTAACACATTTTGACAATATATAAGGTTTGTTAATGGAAATCTCTTTTTTCGTTTCATGAGTCCAGCCCCATCATGGAATCCAGAGCTGTTAACATATTTCCTTAATAAATTACCTAATAAGATTACAAGGAACCAAACTAATGCGAGGAGAGCTAACACAAAGAAATCAGCCGGTGCCAATTTTAAAACATTTCCAACGAAATTCACCTAATGAAGCAATACACCCCAGGTGTCCGTGTTTCACGTGAGCCTAATGTCAATAAGTGTTGACTCAAAATGAAAGTTATGAAACACAACCACATTCCTCACCTGAGAAGGTATTAGAAAACATAATCATTCATGCGTGTGAGAGACCTTTCTCTCAGACTGAGAATCTAAATGTGAAAATGAAGAATGCCTTATTTCGCCTTAGAGTTCAGCCTGATCGCTGTGGGCTGCTGCTGCCACCGTGGAAGCAGAAATTGTCTGTTATAACTTCCAGAAAAATCATTACGCCTAATTCCAGTTACAGTAAAATACAGCACAGTACAGTACAGAACCCTGCCGTTGTGGTTGCACCCGCAAACACACGGACGCACGCACACAATCATTTGACCACACCGGATACACACACATATAAAACATATACAGTCTTGACTGGTAAAGAAAAGGAGACCTTCTACCGTATATCATTTCTATTAATACAATTGATCAGGCTGTTCTCATAGCGATATACCTTCAAAATCATTACCCTAACCTTAACCTCACTAACCTAGCATTAGCCCTGAACTAAACGTTCCCCAACTACTTTCAATTGTAAACGATTGGTCTATTCTTTCTTGAAAGTGTTCTGGTAGAACAGAGATTCGATAAGTAAAAAGACTCACATTTTGATTGGCCATATCGTAACTCTTTGATCACACCTGAAAGACCTCAGAGCACTTTGGCTACCATTAAATCAATTGGTGGAATACACACATTTGCTGCTTCCCTGGATAACAAGACATTTGAACTAATAATGAAAACAAACACCTGATATTTCATATTTTCCCACATCAGAATGAAAGCACAATATCTCAAAGACTGATATTGATAGGCTTTAAAGAATCATTGGTCAACATT
Source organism: Umbra pygmaea (assembly GCA_016801145.1). NCBI lineage: Eukaryota > Metazoa > Chordata > Actinopteri > Esociformes > Umbridae > Umbra > Umbra pygmaea. Next base: position 14,106 of record JACXGM010015485.1, on the reverse strand, counting down.
TTTTCGGAACTTCAATGTCACCTATACATGGAAGTACAAGAACAAATGCAATGAAAGGAATTATTGTGCCAATAATACCTGTAGGAAATCACATTTATTAAAAATAAATAACACAGCCATCATCAACATTAATTTATCTATTTGTGTCAATCTGTCCATTATTATTATTAGACAGAAACGGCATCTGAACTAACATGTTGTCAGTGTCCCTGACGATGGAGGTATGCAAGGGGCCAACACAGTGCAAAGGGTCACGCTGAAGTGTCTTTGCTATGACATATTTACTGTTAAATACAAATGAAGCCTTTGAGCCCCAGAGAGAGTGCAAAATAGAGCCACAAATGGGCCAGTTCTACAATAACACACTTGTACACACACTCACACCACAGCCTTCCAGAAACTAACTTCAAACCAGCCTCCATAAACCCTGGGACACATTCCTCTGGTTTTTAATGTTCGGGTAAATGGATTTCCACTTCAATAAATCTGTTCACTAATAGAATGGCATGATTCAAAGAGAGCATGGTCCATGCTGCTGTGGATGTGGTAGGTTAAACATCTACCTGGAATAAAATCTACCTGGAATAAAATCTACCTGGAAGAAAATCTACCTGGAAGAAAGTCTACCTGGAAGAAAATCTACCTGGAAGAAAATCTACCTGGAAGAAAATCTACCTGGAAGAAAGTCTACCTGGAAGAAAGTCTACCTGGAAGAAAATCTACCTGGAAGATTTAAAGAGCAGGATTTAATACCACTAGTACTAAGAAGTGACAACTACTGTCCATTCCCCTCTCCCATATGGTTATACATTTTAAATAAATGTTTGAAACACCACAGATAACACGCAAAAAAATCCATGGAAGATCTTGAGTAATTTGTTTTTGAGGGTGATGTGTCATCATTTCTTTTGCTCAGAAGCTTTTCGTTTAAAAAAAGTCATAATCAAGTCCAAAGACATAAAATCTGGTTAGTTTTAGAATAAAATGTAGCTTAACCTACCCAATTCCAACCAAAAAAAGGATTTTGTGCATGCCTGAAGATAATTACAAAGACAGAATGGTCATCATGAGTTAATGCATTCCCCTAAACCCACTTCTTGAACCTCTATTTTTACAGGTCTTTGTTTTCGGGTTGCATATACAATAACAAGCTTGAGGCCTGTCTGCTTGGTGAGGGCCATCCTATTTTAATTATATTATAACCAGGCTCCCCTTCCCCACATCCATTCTCTTCTCCACCACTCCTTCCCTTCATAAACACAGAAAGAAAGGCATCACATTACATACTAACATCCTCCCAACCCTACACACTATATCATTACACAATATGGAGAAAAGTTATTTTCTGTGTTAGCAATGTTTGACTGATTCCTATACTGAATCTTTTATGGAATTCACTATTTACTTTGAATCACTGTTTCCTCTACTAGATCTACTCAAACTCACCTCTACCCACTTGCCCCTGCTGCCTGTCTCACTGTCCCCTCTGTTCTAATATGTTTCCAGACACTTCCGCCAAAGTCGCTGAGGGTGGACTCCTGATTCAAACGTAGCCCTCTGTAGAGTAGAAGGCTATCGCTCGAATTCGGTATGACCAATCAATCGGTTAATTTTTTATTTTTTATTTAATTTCACCTTTCACCTGGGCCGAATGAGAACAGATTGTCATTTGCAACTGAATCCTGGCAAAGCTAAAGCACAATTTTTCACAAATGTGAAAGACGACATACATTTACACACGGAGTTCATAAAAAAATAAAAATACTGAATGCAGATGCTCAGAGTAATTTTTATTGGAATTGGTTCCTCCTCAAGCTTTACACATCTAAAGCATATTTGAATGGTGCTGGTAACATCTTTCTTTTCACCAAGAACTCAACTGAGTATTTTGGCTAACACAAGTCTCGTTCAGTGTACTATTTTCTTAGTAGCCACTTAGTAGCCAGTGTTATTATTTGTTCAATTGAAAAGATAAAAACGTTTCCTTTGTTAAATCAAGGCCAAGTTCAACACATTTTGTTATGTTACACCCTTATTCCAAAATGGATTAAATTAATTGTTTCCCTTAAAATTCTACAAACAATATCTCATAATGACAATGTGAAAGAAGTCTGTTTGAAATCTTAGCAAATTTATTAAAAATAAAAAACGAAAAAATCACATGTACTGTACATAAGTATTCACAGCCTTTGTCATGACACTCAAAATTTAGCTCAGGGGCATCCTGTTTCCACTGATCATTCTTGAGATGTTTCCACAACCTGATTGGAGTCGACCTGTGGTAAATTCAGTTGATTTGACATGATTTGGAAATGCACACAACTGTCGATATAAGGTCCCACAGTGCATGTCAGAGCACACATCAAGCCATGAAGTCCAAGAAATTGTCTGTAGACCTCTGAGACAGGATTGTATCAAGGCATAGATCTGAGGAAGGGTACATAAAAATATCTGCAGCATTGAAGGTCCCAATGAGCACAGTGGCTGTTATCATCCATAAATCGAAGAAGTTTGGAACCACCAGGACTCTTCTTAGATCTGGCCGCCCGGCCAAACTGAGCAATTGGGGGAGAAGGGCCTTAGTCAGGGAATTGACCAAAAACCCGATGGTCACTCTGACAGAGCTCCAGCATTTCTCTGTGGAGAGGAGAACCTTCCAGAAGGACAACCATCTCTGCAGCACTCCACCAATCAGGCCTGCATGGTAGAGTGTCCAGATGGAAGATACTCCTCAGCACACAGCCAAGATAACAAAGGAGTGGCTACAGGAGAACACTGTGAATGGCCTTTCAGTGGCCCAGTCAGAGCCCAGACTTGAATCTGAGTGAACATCTCTGGAGAGATCTGAAAATGGCTGTGCACATACACTCCCCCATCCAACCTGATGGATCTTGAGAGGTCCTGCAAAGATTAATTGGAGAAACTGCCAAAAAATAGGTGTGCCAAGCTTGTAGCATCATAATCAAAAAGACTTGAGGCTGTAATTGCTGCCAAAGGGGCTTAAACTTAGTATTGAGCAGAGGCTGTGAATACTTATGTACATGTGCTTTTTTCATTTTATTTTAATACATTTGCTAAGATTTCAAACACACTTTTATCCACTGTTGTTATGGGGTATTGTTTGTAGAGTTTCGAGGGAAATAATGAATTTAATCCATTTCAGAATAAGGGTGTAACATAACAAAATGTGGAAAAAGTGAAGCGCTGTGAATACTTTCCGGATACACTGTACCTCCATCCCTATAATCCCTATAACCTCACTGTACCTCCATCCTTACACATGTACAGAGAGCAGAGCTACAGCTAATCTAGTCTGTTCTGTCCCAGATTGGAGCAGGTTTACCCAAGGACCAATAGAGCAATGAGTAGCACATCTGCTCTGTGCTTTCCATGTGACTGAGATGTAGGGTGTTTCCATTTGGATCAAACCAACATACTCCTTTGACATCTCCAAGGAAGCCTGAGTAGTCTAGATGGTATCAGCCAACAGCGTTGAATGTGTCTGTCATTGCTTTTTCTTTTACCCTTTGATGGAAACCATTTGTTTAATCAATGCTTTTAGTGTGGTCCTCTGTGGATTTAACATGGTGGTTTTATTTGCACCTTCAATAAATGTTATTTATTCTGACGAGAACCCAACTGAAGCATTGAGATGTTGACGTTGGTGACAGGCCAATATTTTCACCATATCTAATCTCTATATGGGCACAGCCTTGAGCTCATGCCAAACACCTCTGCACAGTCAACAATCTTGAAAAGCCCTGTAATGCTCACATAATTGCAAAGGTATGTTAAAGGGATCAGTGTCTGAACATGATTTTTCAATACAGAATTAATGACTGAAGATTATTATGCCGTGATCCATTCATGATCTACTATATACGGTATGTAAGTCAGCCAGAAATTCCAGTCTTTTGATTTCTTTATTCATAGGAGAAACTATAATTTTCAGTTAATACATTTAGTTATAGTTTTTGTAAAGTTCAATGTGTCTTGCTGGGTTTCCAGCAGGGTTGACGTGAAGCCAATTCCCTTGATAGGCTGGTTCCCTTTTTCCCTACATAGTGCATTACTTTTAACCAATGAATTATTTCTAATAACACACAAACCACAAAAAAACGTTGTTTGTCTTCAATATCCTGAAATATTATTATAACTAATAAACATATCTCCTCAAATGTTATGATGCTATCAGACATTAGGTAATGAAGTGAAAAATGGACTGTGAGGGAGAAAATAAGGGCTTGAGTACACCTTAAGTGGGTGACTATGTGGCTCTGTGTGTGTGTGTTCATGTGTGTGTGTGACCTAAGGGGAGAAATGTTATCTTCTGACTGATTGTTTATCTACCACAGCGTTTGTAGTGATTAAGGGTTCAACCTCCCACTGGTCACTTCAACACACTGCTGTCGTCCAGGGGCCTTGACAGTTACTCACAATTATCACCAGTTCCACTTTCCTGTACATGCAGGACTCTTTGAAGAAGTCAGGGACATCGTGACTACAACATAATGATATATTTCTCTTTTAATTCTGGGATTTTCATATGGATGTGATTTCCAATTAGAATTTTTTAATGAAGCTGAATCTTTATATCCAAAACAACATGAAAGAATGGAATGTTTTCATTCCAGCATTTCTTTCATATTCAAAAGTTTTTTTTAAACAACTTACTGGATGCTAGGGATACAATGCTACACAACAGTTCAGAACACCACCAAAGACTTTAAAATTGGTGTAATATGCTCATTTCTCCTGACTCCAGTCAGGATCCTAGCAGCAGAATTTTGTCGACATTGAAGTTTGTTAAGTGTGGTTTTAGGAGCCCCAGCAAGAAGTGCATTGCCGTAGTCAATGTGGGAAAAGACAAAGGTATTAATAAGCCGTTCAGCTACAGAGCGGGATAACATGGAGCAAACCCCACATAGGAGTCAAAGGACAGACTAGAATCAAATAAAACTCCCTTATTTTTTTATTTAGTTTGTGCATCCAAATCAGAGCCATCTACATTTACAATTAGTGAGCCAGCTTTACGAAGCTGATGAGAGGTGCCAATGAGCAAGACGTCAGTCTTGTCACTATTAAGACACAAAAAGTGAATATAAATCTGAGTGTCATCTGCATAAAAGTGGTAATTTAGCCCAAGTGATCGTAGAAGCAATCCAATTGAAATCATTACAATAACTCCCAGTTTCCCACAGGAAAACTAAATGGCTCAGGAGCAGCCTATTTTACAGACTCTCAAAAATCCTATGTTCCCCAAAGGGCACTCAGATCTTCCACAGCTAACCTGCTAAATGGTACAAAATTCCACTCACAGAAAAATTGGAGATGCTGCCTTTTTAAGGTATGCTCCAAAACTGTGGAACAAAATACCAAAAAATATCAAAGAAGCATCATCTATTGATATATATAAAGCTGTTAAAAACATTTATTTTCACTATAGCATTTAACTACAGAGCGAATCTCAAACCTGAAACCACTGGTGTATTGGAGTGATACCATATAATGTTGCTGCTACAGATGCTGCTACCACTGTGTATCTAATAAGATAGACAGGTCATACTGTTTGCTTTCCTTACTGTCTCCTCTGCAGAAATTGTACTAACACTAATACTCTGAATGCAGAGTATTAATAAATATATTAATTCGACATAGTCACAATGCTTCAAATTGTTGCTTTGTTTTTCAGAAAAAGAGCTGAAGAAGAGGTGGGAATTGTGTGTATGTTTGATTTTTACTGCTTTGTAATTTATATTGACAATAAATGTCCTTATTTTGATGAGTCGTAATAGCATTTCTTTGGCAGAGTAAACACCTGACGAGATAAAACAAAATGTATATTGGTATTTCAGACTACAGCCTATTTATTTGCAAATAAGTTCTCATGACATACAAGATATCAGATAATAGCACAGGCATACACATTCGCAAAATTTTACCCCACTGGAAAAACACGGCACCAATGTCAGAATTAAAGAAGTGACATAATTCATCCCTGTGCTTTTTGGCCCGTGCTGTTGCATTGGTTGTTTGTGGCAGGGAGGCTTGCAGAAGATCATGTTCTTCTCTCCATCTTCCTGGGATGGTATTGTGATCCGGTCCTTCCTGATCAGCGATTCCCGCCATGTTGAGGTCATGTAGAGGTCATGTAGAGGTCACAGTTCCCTGTACGCAGAAAGTTGTGCAGAGCACAGCTAGCCAAAATGTTCTCTACTTTAGCAGTGTCTTGAACATTGATGGTGGTTAAAAGCCCAAAACTGGCTAGCTAGGATGCGAAAGGCATTCTGCCACTCTTTGACTGTGTCCGGGCACTGAAATAAAAGAAAATACAATGAAAACCCAGAATACAAGCTTGTAAGACGCTTAATTATATAATTATATCGGCCAGTGACGGTAAAAGCATTAAAAATATACATTATACAGTACATATATAATGTATAATAAAATACAAAAAAAGTCCATTTTTTTATTTAAAAAATGTAAAAGTCCACACATACCTTCAGACAATTGTTTTTATAATTGTTGAGAAGTTGATTCAATATAATCATGTTTGAATACAGTTTGAACAGTTTAGAATGGTACTACTAGATGAGAGGGTTGTACAGCTATAGTTGAGGCCTGTTGGAAGATTCTAAGACATATAAGACAGACAGGGAGAAGACTCATGGTCACTATGACAACATGTGATTGAGACAAGGGAGCAAGGCCAAGAGTGACTTAGGACAGAGAGAGAGCCCTTACAGTTCTTATATTATAACATCAGAATAAGCTGTAGCTTATGGTTTAGGACTTATAGCTTATAACTCTGTTATATTGGTAGCTTATAACTATATGATCTATTGTAAGTTAGACTGTAATTCCATCACAGGTCTAATACATGTAGATGCCATTCAGACTAATAGAACAGGACATTTTACTGACAGGACATTAGACAGATAAGGGTTACTGAGTTATTTGAATAACAACTAGCGAGGCCAGTTGATTAGACGCTAGACAGAAGTTAAGGTGACCGGCACATGTGCTCACATGAGACAGTCATGGGCCTGAGGGGATTCTTCTAAGATATGTGCAAACAACAATGCTAAGGCTATATAAACCAGTTCCATATGATCATTCGGGGCATTTTTCCCAACACGTCTTGATTGCCTTGTTATGAGATGACATATATAATTCATTATTTATTGCAGACCAGCTTCTGGAAGAATTGGAATTGATGTTTATGTGTTTTAATCACTCTGATTTTACTTGTGTGTCCTCTATGTCTTGATGTTTTGTATTGATATGGAATATCATGTGTCTGGAATAAAGTTGAATTGAATTGATTGATTAATTAACCATCACACATCACATGGTTAGTCATCGCCGAAAAAACATAGCATACGGATCTAAATAAAGTGCAGTAATATAGCTATTGTCAGCTTGCTTACCTGTAGCCAAGAAGGGCAGTGTTATCATCAAACATTCCCCAAAGAAGATTCAGACTTTCTGGCTCCCCAAATTAGATGCAGAGCCTCTGTCTCCAATAAGGACTCCCAGGTTCTTAAATGTCAGATGTCTCTACCATCTCCAATGTTGAAGAATTCATACAGACACCAAAGATGTACATAGTTAACATTGCATTTCTCCCGCCTTCTTTAAGATCCAGTTTACTTAACACCAACCAGTGCATGTTTTCTCTTCTTTGGGTTACTGTTGATGAGAACAACTATACCGTCATCTATGTCTGAGCCCTGGGATCAGTTGTTCCTAACAACACTGTCCCAGCTACAGTCGGCAGAGCCTCCCTAAGACATCCTCACCCAGAGCATTACAGAGTACCAGCACCAGTGAGCAGAGCCTGTGTCTGACCAACAGATCATGTAGTTGCAAGAGAAGGGGCAGGTACATTGAGCAAAGCAGTGACTACATCCAGGTTGGAGAGGCAACAGCCAGCACTCTTCACAACATCAACCAGGTGCTCTCCCAGTTTTCTAGCAGAGACACTGCCCTTACACTGTGGCTTAAATCAATTGCCCGAGATTGAAACCTGGACTGAAGAAATCATGGATGAATTTTGAAGTGAGGTTGAGGCCATTTACAGCAACAAAAAGGTCAGGCATTGTGCCAGCAGCCAGTGTACCGTCTGCTATCCTGATCTGAGTGCTTGTTTAGTATTTATGATCTTTTTGTCATTGGTTGTTTTTTAAATGCATGTTTGTTTGATTTTCACCTTTTACATTGTCAGTTTGCAATGTTGTTCTTAATGCACCTTTGTTTGATGTTCAACATTTTAAACTGCACAGATATAGTAAAATATATATATACAGTATATTACTTATCATTGGATGTTTAAGGTGTTGTAGGTTTGATGTTAACTTGAATAATTTGTGATTTGCCAAATAAAAACGCCTACTCCTGCCAGGAGATGGAAACAACACACACCTAGACCAGTTTAGCAGAATGAAACAAAACACGACACAAGGCTGAGTGCCTGGACATTGTAGTTAGCTGTGGTATATTCATTGGGCAAAGAGTAATACCATGTAATACCAATTCAGGATTCAAATTACCTGGTAAATTAAAACTAATAACATATTGCGCAAAAAGGAGGATGTTAAATTTAACTTAAAAGTTTTGTTAAACACCTCCCCATAAAAAACAACATCAATTAATAACAAGTACATTTACAGAGCTGAAATAGTTTCCTTGCATTTTGAAATCACACAAATGGAGTTTACTGACAGGCTACATGTCTATCAGTATCTATCATGTTCCATTGAGTATGCACTGCACCATTGTCTGACATGAAGTAACTGCAGAGTGTGTCTCTGGGCCCTATTTTTACAGCGTGAAGCGCATGCCGCAAGTGCGCATTGGGCGTGTCCAAATCCACTTTTGCTAGTTTAATGGCGGAAAACAGGGTCTGTGCGCCGGGTGCATGGTCTAAAAGGGTTGTACTCTGTGGCATAATTAATCATAGGTGTGTTTTAGGAGTAACATGCAGTAAACCAATCAGAGTGTCATCTCCCATTCCCTTTAAAAGCCAGGCACGTTTGTACCTTGGCACATTCCTATTATTATGGCGGATTTGCACCGTCATTGTTTTATTTGTAATCTTTTGCATGTTTGTGTGCATCTGCGCTTCAATGTGTGTGTGTGTAACCAGCATAGTGTGCGCGCTGTGCATCCTTCTAGGTGCATTTGACTAGATTGCTGTTAAAATAACAATCACATGCTGCGCTATTGATTTTAGACCAGGTTCCAACACACCTCCCTGTTAGACCAGCACACCCATTGGCGCAGGTGCACTTGCTATTTCAACGACATGGGCACCGGATGGGAAATTGACAACTGCGTCGGTCTTAAACTAGCAAAAACACTTGTGATCGGCTTTGCGCTGCGCAGGGTGCAAGATAGGGCCCTCTGTGTTGCTTGGCTCTCACTGCCTTGTTAGTAGATGGTGAAGATGCTTGATGCAGGGGAGGGTCTGCTCTCGATCTTTCTGGGATAAGTACATGATTGGGTCCTTCTCCGTCAACAATATCCTGTGTGGATCAGATTCCTTAGGACGTTGTGTAGAGCACTAGCCTGGTCCTACCAGACTCTCGTACGTATATTTCCATTGACAAGCATTAACTTCCTTGAAGGCGGGTACTCTTTTGAAGTTTAAAACTATTGGATCTGCTCAGAGCCACTCTGGATCTGCCATAACCAATCGCTAACGTTTGGTTGTGACGTACTACACTCAAACTAGCGCAAAATATCAACCTCATTGTTCTCAGCCACTCCCTCTGTTTGCTGATTGGACTGGTAAAAAATTGTTCGGAGAAAACCAGGGAATAGTCCGCAAACCCAGACGGATTACTGAAGGAAATTTAAGTACGTAGGAGGGCAGAGCCAGGATAGTAGAGCACAGCAAGCCAAGACAACTTCCTTAACTCTATTGGGCCGAAAGGTGATGGTACTCAAGAACACTCAAAATCGATTGGCTTTTTCTAAGGCATTCTCCACAACCCTCCAAGCATGTTAAAGCCTGCAGTTGAAGATCCTATTGGAGTCTTCTAGATTCCTGTGTGGATATGGCTTCATGATGTAAGATCTCAGAGGGAATACCCCATCAGCAACAATGGTGTACGGTGCAGAAGCATGGATGCTGGCCTACCTCTTCCAGGAAATTCCGTAAAATGCATCACCAAATACCCACCTATCCAAAACCTGTCCATTGCATCCAAAAACAACAGACAGGAACCTGTAATTGCTTGCCACCAGAGCCATGAACACAATAATCTCTCACTGCTGCGTTCCGACAAATACGTAAAGAAAGATTGAAAGAAGTGGGAGTTTTAATAAAGATTTGCAACCCTATTCGGTGGTTACTGACTTGGGATTTCTTCACCTGATGAAAACAATTGGACCGTATTACAATGTCCCTTCTCCACGCATTACAATGAAACATCACTGAGAGAATTTGAACACGATTTTACATAGACACCCTATTTAGCTCTCTCCACTGATAGTTGCAAATCTAAGCTATCATCAATCACTGTGACGGCTCAGCTTCATATTGCACTTCGTTATTTTACAGTTAATATTGACTATACAAATATGTAACCTGTTTATTTAAAATAGAGAAGGCCAAGCACCAACAGGTTGTCAAAGCTAAGGATAACTTTTTTTATTAGTAGCCTATTTTGTTTTTGTTTTTCCCCCTTAATTTCATACATTAAAGAAACTAGGCCCACACTGTAAAACCCAAAACCTTCATTGAACTCAAAATAATTGTTGAAACTGTTTAGATTTAAATTTTTAAGGTAAAACTAACTAAATTTAGTAAGTTAATAAAGCATTTTTGCTTAAGTAGGGGAAAACAATTGAGTTAGTTTTACTTCAAAATGTACATATAATCAGTTTCAACAATTATTTTCAGTTCAATTAACTTATTGGGTTTTACAGTGTAGTCAGTCAATCCTATTTTTCTGAATGGAACGTTTTATTTGTCTATAGGCAAAATTAAGCGTTCATTGTTTAATGCGTGATGTGTTTTTTTTTTCAAATAAAAAGACACCAAAACTGTACCATTACAAACCGTCATACATACCAAACCGTGAGCTCACTGTACCGTTGCAATGCTTCAGTGGATGCATTTTAGACATACGTTATGTACCAGGAACTATTCCCCTCAGGATACATAAACATATGAACGAATGACATCGCTGAATCTTTTGTGAACAGCTACTATCGGTGTGTTTGTGGTACAGACTTTAATGTATTAAATTGCACATATGGCTTGAAAAATGCAGTGTTTGATCTGATCAAGAGAAACTTTAACATACAAAAAACATAGATGTTACAGGTATTAAAACTTAAAAACAAATAGCTAAATAAATCATTCCATACTATTGCCAATTGTAGTTAGAAGCAAAATAAATCACCAAATTACAATATAATTTCATTAACTCTGAGAAATTAAAGGAATGCAGTATGCATAAAACAGAAAGGTTTTTCAGCTTTGAAATGTGACACCAGGACTGAACTCCGCTAACCTGAAGCGGTCACCATGCAGAGTAGCCCCAGAGACACGCACACCAGCTTTAGGCTGCTGTGATTAGTGGCTGTGTCGAACTCGATATCCACAGCATATCTTCAGGGCTGCTTAAAGCCACTATGCAATTTCAGACTAACTGACACACACACACACACACACACACACACACACACACACACACACACACACACACACACTTGCAGCCAGTCAATGGAGTATTTCTCAGACCATTTCTGTGACATCCTGTCAGGCAAATAAAGTTGATTATTGTGAAAGTTTTAAAACAGGGCTGGTATTTTGAAACAGGGCTGTTAACAGTTTTCAAGACAATCTGACGGTTTGCTGAAGACTTTCTCCCAAAAGCAAACAGTCTGCATTCTAGCTTAAGTCCTCTGAAAACATGGATTCTTTCAAATAAATTAACCAGTTCTGTGTTTAGTAACATAATATAGTGGTGTCTAGAAGGATTTGGAAAACACTGAGGTCAGACATGATGGAATAATTTAGCAATTTTACAAAGGTTATGCACCTGAATAAAATGCATAACATGGAATGAATAGAACAGTCCACATTCAAATCAATAATTTATCCATTCTATGAATTCAAATTCCAGGGTATATACAGTATGTAATCCTATCTAATAAGGAACATCTATATATGCAGACGAAAGTATTGTTATCCATGCATTTAATTCGAACAATGTAATATTATTGGGTTTGTGTGCTGCAAATGCCTTATTCAAATCCAACCAGAGATTTTCTATGAGGTTCTGGTGACTGTGATGGCCACTGTAGCATCTTCCAAAACTTCCTCTGCAACCAAGCCTTGGTGGCCTTTGAGGTACATGTATGCTTGGAATCATTGTCCTGTTGGAAGGTCCAATGATGCCCAAACTTCAGTTTTCTCCTAGGATTTGCTGATACTTCAATGAATCCATCTTGCCTTCCACATGCTAAAGGTTTCCTGTCCCAGAGGATGCAAAGCAGCCCCAGAGCATCACCGAGCTACCAACATGCTTGACTATGGGGCAGTGTTCTTTTCAGTGTATGCTTCATTCTTCTTAAACAGGCATACCACTGCTCTATTGTGTGGAATAGTTCAAATTTTGTTTAATCTTTCCACAGAACAAAATCCCAAATACTCTGTGGCTTCTTTATAGGATTTTGAACACATTGGAGCTGAATCTTCTTGTGTTCTTGGGTCAGTTGTGGTGTACATCTTGGAGTTCTGGCATAGAAACCTTCTGCGTTTATTATGTGCCTTACTGTGCTCACTGAAAAATCAATGCCTGTTGCCACCAAGTCTTGCTGCAGGTCTTTTGCAGTCACTTTAGTTATTTTACAACATGCCATCCGCGAAATCTGGTTGCAGCTGCTGATATTATCCTTTTTCTGCCCCATCCAGGTAGTGTAACCACTGTTCCCTTATCTTTAAACTTGCAAACTATGCTTCCAACGGTGTCTCTGGGAACATTCAGTGTCATTGCTATCTTTTTGTATCGTGTTCCTTGTTTGTGAAGGGCAATGATCGCTTCTCTTAACTTTTTGGACCATTCTTTTGGCTTAGCCATGTTTCTACTATAGAGTCAAACATAATACTCAACAATCCACTAACCAGTTCAGCTATTTCATGTGTTCCAGCTCAAGCACACCTGTTGCAACTAATGAAGCCCTTGAGTAGTTGCATCAGGTGTGCTTGGGAAAACATCTGTTTGCATAACTGTGCTGTGAGGGATTCTATTCTATTGACCTATTTCAATTGCTGTTGTTTGATTTGTTTATTGCAAACAGTTGACAGTCTGTACATTTTTACAATAAACCTGATTTGCAATAGGGTTTGAATCATTTTGATGACATGTATACGAAACTAAACCCCCTGCATATACATATATGTTAATAAACCTATACCCACTTCCTATACAAATACAGTATAATCTTAAAACTCCTGCCTATACATATATGTTAAAGGGATACTTCACCCTACAGCAGGGGTGTCCAAACCCTTCCATGGAGGGCCTAGTGTATGCTGGTTTTTGGTCTTTCCCTTCAATTAGAGCATAATTAGGACCTAGACTGCCAGGTGAGGGGAGATCCTAACCAATTAGTGAGCTACTCCATCAGGCTTGTACAAGGTAAGAGCGAAAACCTGCATACACTAGGCCCTCCATGGAAGGGTTTGGACACCCCTGCCCTACAGCTATCTGGAGGTGGTAGTAGCTCCCCCCAGACATTTGTAGAACAGTGAGATATGTTTCACCCATGCCTGGCTAGTGTAAGAGCAAGATTTGAAATTTTGCGGGGAATTTTCACATGCTGACGTCACGGTGGAAATCCAATGGACCTTGGAGATAGGAAATATGAATACAGGCGTGTATTCGGTTGCGAAAATAAGCATCCCTGTTAGACTGATCTGGCTTTCAAACCTACTCATTAAAGCCTCGGTTGTCCTTGATTTTTTAAGCTATAGCTTGTCTTTCTGTGACGTTTCGATCAGCCGTTTTAATGCTAAACAGACGAGGTGGTATGATTTTTTCAGTATGTAGAGAACTACAACGCTGACTTCCTTGTTCCAAGCCCCGC
>JACXGM010015484.1:0-21257 GCA_016801145.1 Umbra pygmaea | reverse complement strand
GCTCATCCATGTCGTAAATTCTAAGGGCGAGGCCTCTAATCAATGCAAATTTGTGGGCGGGTTATTTAAATTACGATGGTTTTCAACCGTCTGATTTATCAACAGCCGCTCATTCGTACGCTGGAATTGGAGTGATACGAAAGTTTTGTAAATCACACGTGAGTCTCGTCGTAAGATGATTTCTGCGCTCAGATCTACATTGGTTTCTACGCACGTTTGATAAATGAGGGCCACTGAGTGCACAATTATTAGGCAAGCCAGTATTTTGACCATATCATCATTATTATGCATATGTTCCAACTCCAAGCTGTTTAAACTGAAATGCTTATTATATTTAAGCATATCAGGTGAGGTGTATTTTTTTAATGAGGGAGGGTGTGGCCTAAGGAGATACACACTCTATTATATCAAGGTGTGCATAATTATTAGGCAGCTTCTGTTTCTCAGGCAAAATTGGCCAAAAAAGAGATTTAACTGACTCATAAAAGGCAAACATTGTAAAAGGTTTTTCAGAGGGATGCAACAATTGCTTAGATATTGGGGCGTGATCATTTTGTTGCAAATAGTCAACAGGTTTTCAAGAAACGTGCTGAGAAAAAATACTCAAATTAACTGGCAAAGATTTGAGAAGACTCAAACATGAAGCTACCAGGAACCCATTATCCTTCAGTGCTGTCATATTCCAGAACTGCAACCTACCTGAGTGCCCAGAAGTACAATGTGTTCAGTGCTCAGAGACATTGCTCAAGGAAAGGAAGGCTGAAACCTCAGCACCACTGAACAAGACACATATGTTAAAATGTCAAGACTGGACCAAGAAATATTTGAAGACAGTTTTTTCAAAGGTTTATTGGACTGATGAGATGATAGTGACTCTTGACGGACCAGATGGATGGGCCCGTGCCTGGATCAGTAACGGGCACAGAGCTCCACTTCATCTCAGATGCCAGCTAGAGGAAGGTGGGGTAGTGGTATGGGCTGGTATTATTAATGATGAGCCAGTTGGACCTTTTGAGGTTGAAGATGGACTCAAACTCTACTCCAAATATACTGCCTGTTTTTAGAAGACACTGACTTCAAGCAGTGGTACAGGAAATAGTCTGCATCTCTCAAGACCATGATTTTTATGTAGGAAAATGCTCCATCGCATGCATCGAAGTACTCCACTGCATGGCTAGCCAGTAAAGGCCTTAAAGATGAATTAAGTGGTCACCTTTCCTCACTTCACCTAAACCCTATTGAGAACTTGTGGTCCCTGCATAAATTGTTGATTTATGGTGAAGGAAAACAGTACACCTCTCTGAACATTGTCTGGGAGGCTCTGGTTGCTGCTGAAAAAAAGTTGATTGTCAACAGATAAAGAAACTGACAGACTACATGAATGGAAGGCTTTTGAATGTTATTGAAAAGAAGGGTGGCTAATATTGGTCACTGATTTGTTTTGAAATGTCAGAAATGTTTATTTGTAAATTTTGAGTTGTTTGTTTATGTTTTTCACTATTACAGATGAAAATCAAGTGAGATGGGAAACTTTCAATTTTTCATTTAGTTGCATAATTCTTCTGCTCACTAATATTTGCCCAACAATTGTGCACATATAGATATTCTCCAAAAAAAGCCAAGACCTCACTTTTACTTTCTTAAATATTCAGGTTTGAGGTGTATTTACATTTTGGATTGACCGAGAGCACTGGATTTGTTCAATAATAAAATTAATCCTCAAGAATACAACTTGCCTAATAATTGGGCACACAGTGTAAAAGACATGTAAGTCCTTCCAAAGCGTTAATGCTTGCAAGGCAGATGGCATCTCCAGACAGGTCCTCAGTGTGTGTGCAGACTAAATAGCAGAAGTATTCGCAGCATCTTCAATCTCTTCCTTTACCAGGCCGTTGTTCCACACTGCTTCAAGAAATCCAGCCTCATCCCAGTTCCAAAGAAATGAAAGGTGATGGAGCTGAAAGACTACCTTCCCATAGCACGCACATCTATTTTCACAAAGTGCTTTGAGAGGCTAGTCAAAGATCACATTGTCTTCCCCCTTCTCAATTCACTGGATCCAATTCAATTCACCCTAACAGATCCACATACGACGCCATTGCTGTTATGATGCACCCCACAGTTAACTGAACAAAAGGAATACATACATGAGGATGCAATTTATTGACTTCATCTCGGCCTTCAAGTTTCAATTTTCAAGTTTTATTTTCTCACATGTATAGAAGACCGCTGATATTACTACAAATCTTGTGCCCCGGTTCCAACTCCAACAATGAAGTAACACAAATACAACATAAAAACCTAACAATGTGCAAAAAGAAAATAGACCCAATCTGATTAGAAGGGGACTAAAGAACAAGCATAATATAAATATAATATATATATACAGTATGTCACAAAAGTGACTACACCCCTCACATTTTTGTAAATATATGATTATAACTTTTCACGTGACAACACTGAAGAAATTACACTTTGCTACAATGTAGTCAGTGTACAGCTTGTATAACAGTGTAATTTTCTGTCCCCTCACAATAATTTAACCAAGGTCTAAACCAGTGAGTGCACCCCTAAGTAAAAACTTCCAAATTGGGCCATATTTGCCATTTTCCATAAGGTGTGAACGTGGTGCAGGTGTGTTAAATTTGGTGTCATCACTCTCACACTCCCTCATACTGGCCACTGGAAGTTCAAAATTGCACCTCATGGCAATGAACTCTCTGAGGATCTGAAAAAAAGAATGTTTGCTCTACATAAGATGGCCTAGGCTATAAGAAGATTGCCATGACCCTGAAACTGAGCTGCAGCAGAGTGGCCAAGACCATACAGCGGTTTAACAGGACAGGTTCCACTCAGAACAGGCCTCGCCATGCTCCAACAAAGAAGTTGAGTGCACATGCTCAGCATCATATCCAGAGGTTGTCTTTGGGAAATAGACAAATGAGTGCTTCCAGCATTGTTGCAGAGGTTGAAGGGGTGGGGGGTCAGCCTGTCAGTGCTCAGACCATACACTGCACACTGCATAAAATTGGTCTGCATGGCTCTCGTGCCAGAAGGAACCGTCTTCTAAAGATGGAAAGCCTGCAAACAGTTTGCTGAGGACAAGCTGACTAAGGACATTAATTAATGGAACCATGTCCTGTGGTCTGATGAGACCAACATAAATTTATTTATTTCAAGTGTGTGTGGCGGCAACCAGGTGAGGAGTAAAAAGACAAGTGTGTCTTGCCTACAGTCAAGCATGGTGATGGGAGTGTCATGGTCTGGGCCTGCATGAGTGCTGCTGGCACTGGGGAGCTAACCCTGTGGCCAACATGTACTGTGACATACTGAAGCAGAGCATGATCCCCTCCCTTTGGAGACTGGGCCTCAGGGCAATATTCCAACATGATAACGACCCCAAACACACTGATGACCACTGCCTTGCTAAATCAGCTGAGGGTAAAGGTGATGGACTGACGACGCATGTCTCCAGACCTAAACCCCATTGAGCATCTGTGGGGCATCCTCAAACGGAAGGTGGAGGAGAACAAGGTCTCTAACATCCACCAGCTCCATGATGTTGTCATGGAGGATTGGAAGAGGACTCCAATGGCAACCTGTGAAGCTCTGGTGAACTCAATGCCCAAGAGTGTTAAGCAAATGATAATGATTGGTTAATTTATCAGGGGTCGAGGTGTATTCTTCATACCCACACGTAAAACATACATGATTTCCTAGCAGGTGCTAAAGGCCCTGACTTTATAGCAATATTCTATCATTTCTACAAAACCGCTCCTTCCGTCTCCTGTCTGGTGTATTAAATCAACATTTTTCCTTTTTTTTTCTCTTTCCGTCTTCTTTCTTTACTTCTCACTCCAAACTACCCTCTCTTTTTTAAGCTCCCCAACATACTTTTAATGTCCGTTCTCCTCAATCCATCTACCTGAAGACCCGAAGGGAAGTTTCTGTTCTATGCTATCCACAGAAAAAGCTATCAGCCCATTGCCTCAGAGAAAAATAAACAAGCCGATTTGGTTGCATATGATTGTTTGGTCTTGTGTGCCTGTGTGTACACAGAAAAATCATTCTTGTTGATGGTTAGGAGAAAAAAAGTGCAGCTACCTTTTTATGCAATCATCACCAAACATCAAAGAAATTAAAGATTGGTTTAGTTAGTTTACCTTTATTTTACCAGAAAACTTGACTGACAATTTGCAGCATTAGCCTGGGGAGAAGTGGGGGGAGTGAAAGGGATTAATGAGCCAATTGAAAGCTAAGGATGATTAGATTGCCATGTTGGTATGAGGGCCATATTGGAAATATGTCCAGGACACCGGGGTTAACATGCCTACTCTTACGAATGGTGCCATGGGATCTTTAGTGACCACAGAGATTTAGGACAATCTTTTAAGGTCCCACCCATCCAAAAGACGGCACCCTACGTAGAGCAGATGTCCCTGTCACTGCCATGGGGCATTGGGGATGATCTTTAGACAAGAGGGGGGAGTGTTGCCCAGAGAGAATGATAGGCGTTGTTCCAGTTTTTTGTTTTCATCACTTATTATTTAGTCGAATCCCAATATTGACAGAAGTGGTTCTTAAAACATAAAGACGGATCACAACCAATAAAAAATATAGGAAGGCGTTTAGCTTAGTATTTGTATGTCCTTTTCATGCTGTTCAAAGCAGACTTGATTTATTAATGCATATAGCATATGGACACAGAAATAAAGTGATGCAACTGACCAAATTAAGAGATATTTCCTTCTGCCTTTCAGATATTTATTAACATTTTAGTCATTTAGCTGACGCCCTTACCCAGAGGGAATTACAATAAGTACAGGGACATTCCCCCTGGAGCAACATAATGTGCAGGCTGCAACCGTACATCTCAGAATTTCTCCCAAATTACGTTCTCAGGAAACTATTTTGAAAACCTGAATTACGTTATATGCCAACATATTTAGGTTTTTTTACGTTTTAACTGCACGTTTCGTTACTAGGCTATATTTGTACTTATCTTACGTTGCCCCTGTACATTTAGTTTAGCGGATTTATGCGAGAACATTCCACACATTCCATACATTTCATAGCGTTCAAAAGTATATTGCAACATTCACAAGGTTAGGTAGGAGGATTCTAACGGTTAAGGTTAGACATGAGGTTACTAAAGGTTAAGTTTAGGCATTAGGTTACTAACGGTTAAGGTTAGATATGACGTTACTGAGGTTAAGGTTAGGATTAAGGTTAGGGTTAACATTGCAAAAAAACTACAATCGTCTGTCTGCATGACGCATGTAATGTAGAACAAAACACGCACGAAGTGACGGTCTGGATTTGAACTTGCGAACACTGGCATGCAAGTCACAGATTTACACGCCCATCCACCATTCCCAACCTCCGCCCTAGCAAAAATGACGCTATTTACATGCTACGTCATGATATTCATATGTTCATATTTAACGTTATTCGAGTGTTCAATTTAGTTTCCTACAAACGTAATTGACCCTCTCATAGGTTCATATTTGACACATTTCGGTTTTACAAAATAGTTCCCTCAGAATGTATTTCATGTGATTTAGGGCTGGTAATGTAAAGTGCCTTGCCCAAGGACACAACAACATTTGGCGCAGTCAGGAATTGAACTGGCAACCTTCTGACTACAAGTCTGACTCCCTAACCACTGCGTAACATATTAAAATAATATAATTTTCATATCACACACCAAAACTGAGGTGGCAGCCAAAAGACTGTCAGATAGCTTTTTTCTGCATTTTCATAAATTATGTTTGAGCTTTTCTCTGGAATGGATATTTAAATGCATGTTTATGTTCCTTGTCTACTGTGAAGTTATAGAGCATTTCTTAATATATATCATCTAATATCGGCTGGTGCTGGTGGTTTATTTTACCTCTGTACCTTTTCTACTGTGACCTCCCAGCTTCCCTCACACAGCTGCCTTTTGTTGGCATCGGAGGTCATTTTATTAAAATGAATTCCTAAAAAAAACTCAGGTAAAGCAGAGGACAGCTTTCAAGGGGAATCTGAATACAACACCTGCCCCTGTGAAGATGGAAAAAAAAAAGCTAAGCTTCCACATGACAGTAGATGCAATGCTCAATCTATGGAGATGAGGACAGGTAGTAGTACCAGGGATCAAAGACCTCGAAACTTGCTTGCATCATATCCCCACCCCCCCACATAGTTTTTATACATTTGTTTTAAAGTCATGATTATTAAAACTTCTACTCAACTACAGTACATAAGCTCACCGGCCACTTAATTAGGTGCACCTTGCTAGTACCAAGGTTGGAACTTATTTTGCCTTCAGACCTGCCTTAATTATTTGTGGCGTAGATTCATCAAGGTGCTAGAAACATTCCTGAGATTTTGGTCCATATTAACATTAATGCGTCACAAAGTTGCTGCAGATTTGTTTGTTGCACATCAGTGATGCAAGTCTCCCATTCCACCACATCCCAAAGGTGATCAATTGGATTGAGATCTGGTGATTGGAGGCCATTGGAGTAGAGTGAATTCATTGTCAGTTTTAAGAACCAGTTTTAGATGTGAGCTTTGTGAAATGGCGCGTTAATCTGTAGAAGATGGGTACACTGTGGTCATAAAGGGACGGACATGGTCAGCAACAATACTCATGATTGCTGCAGCATTCAAATAATGCACAATTGGTACCTAGGGACCCGAAGTGTGCAAAGAAAATATCCCCCACACCATTTCACCACCACGACCAGGCTGAACTGTTGATACAAGACAGGATGGATATATGCTTTCATGTTGTTTATGCCCCTACCACCTGAATGTCAAAACACAAATTGAGACTCAACAGACTACGTAAGTCTCAAAATAATGTCTCAGCGCGTTCTGTAATTCCCAACTTCTGTAACAACGTCACCGTAAGTTACCCAAAATACCTTTGTTAGGTCACTGCAACATTTTTGAAAATACAAAATCTTTTAATCAAGTCAACAGGAGCATTTTAATTTTTTATAGTTATGCAATTGAAGGGTTTTGGGCAACCTTTTTTTGTGATTGTCATGTTAGAAACATGACCGGCAATAAGAGGTGTTTAGGGGTCTGGAATATTCCTTTAACAACCATGCCATGTTCAAAGTCGCTTACATTATCTTAAACTTCAGCAGGTCAGCAGGTCATCTTGACCATGTCTAGATGCCTAAATGCATTGACACTGCAATTTGATTGGTTGATTAGATATGTGTTAATGAGCAGTTGTACCGGTTCTCCTAATGAAGTGGCCAGTGAGTGTATATAACATTATTGATTTCATCTCCCTCTCTGTATGACAAATGTTACTACACCAAAAATCTACCTGTAACCCTCTGTTTTCCAAAGACAAACACGTTTTCAGATTAACTGCATTTTATATTTAACTTTACATTTTGAAATCAAACCTCAATTTTACTGTGATGCCTTACATTTATTTAAACCTATGTATTTTGTAGATTTTCATCCATTATAACACAAAACATACTTTACCTAGGAGTTACCTATGAGTGATAATAGCTTCTTAAATCCACCAATAGTTTAGATTTCAAATCTGGTGGTTATACGCTAGTGGGCAACCCCCCACCCTGGGAGTAAAAAGAAACGGCACCTTATATAAATCTAATTCCTGACATGACAAGGTGAAGAACAGGTAATTCTGTCCTTGAGCAAGTCAGTTACTGTAAAATAAGTTTTAAAGTAGTCAATCAATAATCCAAACCAAAATCTTTGAGTAATTGTTTAATAAACCTTTGTCTAGGACAGTGCCATGCACGGACCTTTTCAGTGGCATGTTATTGCTTTGAATATTTAGTTAGCCTACATCATTAATATTTTAAGATGAATGTGAAAGGCTTTAACAATGACTTGTAATATGCTCTATTTGTCTATTTGTTTGTTATGCTACAGTACATAGACTATTGTATTATGTGGTTAATATGTTTCATATGAATATGCCAATTTATGCTGCCTCATGCACAGGGCCTGAAATGCAGCGACTTAGCCTAATACGCCATTGTGTCATTTAGAAACGGATAAATTAGCACAAGCTAATGACAAGTATTCAGCAAAACTATTTTGAACCTGAATTGAAATGCTCTGTACTTGGCTGGGCTTTAGTTGGCTGATCTGAGCTGGGCTGTAAATGGCTGGACTGAGCTGATCTGGGGTCAGCTGGCCTTTTTTTACTATGCTCTATGAGGCAGAATATTGTTATATTGATGTAAACCACTTTGAGCTGCATTCCCTGTATGAAAGGTGCTATATGAATAAAGGTTTATTATTATTTATTATTTAATGACTAATGCAATTGTTACAGCAAAAACTTTGGCTATACATTTTAATGAGGACATCTGTGAATAATCAGTGTTCACTTAGCCGATATGTCTCTTTTTCCCCAAAAAAACACTATGTGAACATAGGCACAATTTACCATTGAAAGAAATCGGTGATGTTTCTTTTTCCTCTTCCTCTCACCATGATGCACAAGTCTAGGTTCAGAAAAATAATATTAGCTTCCTAGCTAGCTTACCAAACTTTCATGTACACATAAATTCATGGTCAAATCAAATTAATCAACTCACAGACTTGAAATAATAGTCCTGGTTATTGCTCATCATTACAGACTTGGCAAGTAGGTTGGTAAAGCTAGCTTTGAATAACTAGTCTAGCTGCTAGTTCTTCTGTTACCTGGCAGTTCATTTGGCTTCAATACCCAGAAAGCTAGCAAAAAATGTTGACAAATGTACTCAAATCATTACAGTGGGTGTCCAGTTAATGAAACTTTTGATAGAGGATCTCCTAATATTGTAGCTACCATAAGCAATTATGGTGAGATCAACATAATCAAAACACTTACAGGATTTTCATTCACAATTGTACTCATAACTCTCTGTCCGGGTTGTCAGTCTCACGCTTTCAGCTTCGTGTCTGCGCAAGCAGCACGACAACAGTCTGTGATGCTGGATAGGAACTCACTCGGCTTGGCTGCCCTTATCGCTGCCTTGCGCAAAGAAATAAATAAATTACCTCTGTAAATTATAAAGCATCTAAAGACCTATAATTTTCACAATGATTATCAATGATTATCAATGTTAAAATGTAACTTGAACAGCATGCAAGAGCCACCTCCCTACCAGTGAACAAGAAACAGCATGTGCTTTGAATTATTTAACTTAAGCAAAGCCTGTTTTGTGTACAGCAATTTCTATCCCAATATTCATTCGTCAATACATGAGATTGTCCTCTATGTGCAAATATCACTCCTAAATATACACCGCATTCCAAATTATTATGCAAAATATATTTTACACAGATTTTCCTAAATAGTCGATGCAAATGACAGTCAGTATAATTTTAAGTCAGTATAAGTCAAAATTCATTGAACAAACCACTCAATGAAAACAATATGAAAAAAAACTGGATGGTCCAGACGGATGGAGTAGTGGAAGGTTGGTGGATGGCCACCATGTTCCAATAAGGCTGCAACGTCAGCAAAGAGGGGGCGGAGTCATGTTTTGCGTCGGAATCATGGGGAGAGAGCTGGTAGGCCCCTTTAGGGTGTGCAGGTGCAGCTTTTTTCATTACTTTGCAGGGCCCTTTAGGGTCTGTGAAAGTGTGAAAATGACCTCAGCAAAGTATATAGAGTTTCTGACGACCACTTTCTTCCATGGTACAAAAAGAAGAACCGTGCCTTCCATAGCAAAATCAGCTTCATGCATGACAATGCACCATCTTATGCTGCAAAGAATACCTCTGTGTCATTGGCTGCTATGGGCATAAAAGGAGAGAAACTCATGGTGTGGCCCCCATTCTCCCCTGACCTCAACCCTATTGAGAACCTTTGGAGTATCCTCAAGCAAAAGATATATGAGGCTGGAAGGCAGTTTGCATCAAAACAGCAGCTCTGGGAGGCTATTCAGACATCCTGCAAAAAAATTCTAAGTGATATCAAAAATGGGTCCTATGTTAACATGTAACTTGCCCTGTTAAGATGTGTTTGATTTAAATAGCTTTTCATGTCCGTAAATATGACTTCATAATGTGGCAAATTCAACAAATGACAATTTTCAGTCCTTTACATAATAATTTGGAACAATGCATTTTTTTTTTAAATACTGTTTTTATTGAGTAATTTTTTACTTATACCCTAACGGTTGGTGACTTGAAAATTATACTGACTGTCATTTGCATCGACTATTTGGGAAAAACTGTGTAAAATATCATTTGCATAATAATTTGGAATGCGATGTACTTCTCAATTGATTTGTACATATTAATTCATTTTTCTACTTCGCAGTTTGCAACCATTCGATTGAATGATACAATTAACCAAGTCACAAAGAAAGTAGCGTGACTCAGAGACAGTAAAATAGTCATTTGTGAACTGCACATTACTTATTCCTGGACCTGACTCTGTTATACTATCTAGCCAATAATGGACTCTACCAGAAAAAAGTGATCTAATGTTTCAGTTGTGTGTTTTGTATTTTTTGGTTGATTTGATTTCAAAAACTATATATTCAGTAATGAATTATGTTTTTTTTTGGCTGTGACATTGTATCACTGTTCAACACATTTATATACAACACATTCTCATGGTGATATGTGGGTAACTTTATGTAATAGAAATTTTACATAAAGTTAAAAAAAGACAGACTTACGATATGACAATTCAAATGTGAGTTTTTGTATGTGTTAAATATCCGTTTTACCAGAACATTTCCAAGAATAGAGCAGTCAGTTCCAATTTGATGCACTTGGGAAAAAACTTAGTTCAGGCATAACATTCTAGGTTAGTGAGTTTAAGGCTAGTGTGGGGTTAAGGTTAACTGTACAAGGCATTATGTTCCCCTGACTCAGGAAACATACACATGTATTAATGTTTCGCCATGAGAACAGCCTACAGTATAAGAGAATTAGAAAATTGGAATTGAAAGGATGTGTAGAGGAAGAGATGGAATGAAGGAGACGAAAATGAGAGATAATAGGAGACTGGTTTGAAAGAAAACATATGGGAAGTGAGAGAGTAGGAGACAACCTGGCTGCGAACATGGCTGGCTAAGAAAGGCTTTGTTAAATTTTTCCTCAGGGAGAAATAGAAACACCTATATTTTTTGTCAAAATGTGACAGATACTCTCATGGTAGAAATACATAATTTGAATGGAGAATTTATTTGTGTATGTACCCTCCCTCCTATCCCATGTTTAAATGTTTGTCCCAGTGGGTAAAGGTTGGAAAAATCTTGATCATGGATAATTAAAAAAAATTGTTTAGCTAAATCAAACATGCTGTTCTCCCATAATTCTGATTTCTTATTCCAGGGTGTGGGAGGTACAACTATATACAGTGGCGAGAACAAGTATTTGATACACTGCCAATGTTGCAGGTTTTCCTACTTACAAAGCATGTAGAGGTCTGTAATTTTCATCATAGGTACACTTCAACTGTGAGAGACAGAATCCAAAACAAAAATCCAGAAAATCACATTGTATTATTTTTAAATAATGAATTAGCATTTTATTGCATGACATAAGTATTTGATACATCAGAAAAGTAGAACTCAATATTTGGTACAGAAACCTTTTTTTTTGCAGAGATCATACGTTTCCTGTAGTTCTTGACCAGGTTTGCACACACTGCAGCAGGGATTTTGCTGTTCAAACAGGTGCAGTTAATACAGGTAATGAGTGGAGAACAGGAGGGCTTCTTAAAGAAAAACTAACAGGTCTGTGAGAGCTGGAATTCTTACTGGTTGGTAGGTGATCAAATAATTATGTCATGCAATAAATGCAAGTTAATAATAAAATACATTTATACAATGTGATATTCTGGATTTTTGTTTTAGATTCCATCTCTCACAGTTGAACTTTGTTTTTATACAGGGACAATATAATTATTGTCCTATAAATACAAATTATTATTTTGACAATAATATGCAGATTTGAATAAGCATATTATAACCAACGTTTATTCAACTACTTTCACTTTTTGTAAGCCTATAAAAACCTGTGAAACCTGCTTTTTTGATTATTTGTTTAGTGATTTAAATGTCACAATGATTCACTACACTATTCAGTGATTGCTTCTTCACTTGAACAAAAATTGAACAATTTCGGCAACCAAGTCTTGAGGGATTTCACTTAAAGGCTTTTTGCCATTGAGGAGAGATAATAGCATGTTTTAGTGACTCTGATAAAAGGGAGAGGTGGTGTCACTTTTCTGTTTGCCAACAGAAGTCGATACACCTTCTGTTGACTAACAGAAATTCAGTATTTTTGTATGTGCTATTGTGTGCATCCAAATGATTTCTGATGAGTAAAGGTTGCGAAATATCATTCCACTATTACAGTACAGATATACTGTGGACATGTTCCATTATTATCCCAAAAGGAATAATCTCTGACCAGTATTTTCAGAATCATCACAAAGACATTCAAGGAGAATCCCTCAAAAACAACCAGTGCTTATTATTCTTATTTCGATAAATTATAAGAGGCTCTAATCCATACCAAATGACAGTTCATACATTTCATGAAGCAAGGTGGAATCAGGGTTCGTAATGAAGGGGGTCTGGGGGGGTCCGGGACCCTCTACAAATCACTAAGTATGTATTGTTTGTTTGGGGGGTTCCAGACAAATGTAATTTAGGGGACCCCCCAAGAGTCATAAGTCATTGCGAACCCTGGGTGGAACAACAAGAAAATGAATTATTTATTGGCAACACCCAGTGCTGGAATACAAATAATAGACATAGCAAGATATTTAGTTGCTGAAGGCAATGGTGGAGGTGATTTTAGTTACCCTTAGGTAAGGTAGAGTTTGGATCCACTAGTTTGACTGGGCAGGTCAGGAGCTGTAGTGGCATGTTGAAAAAAGGGCCCACAATAGGATGTAGTGTTTGATCACTGTCTGAATATAGCAGTATACTTTATTTTTATTGGTAAACGGGCTCAGGAGAACCCAAGAGAGCGAGTGACGGACGTGGTAAGAGAATGACAGCGCTCGTTATGATTGGTCTCTCTTTGTTCATAAGTTTATTCAGAATGCAGACTTTACAGTCAATCTTCCTCTCCGGAGGTGGAGGGGGGGTGCAATGACTGTTTGCTGGTTGGGATGTCTGTAATTATGCTAAAACCAGCGAGTAATGTTACGACAAGTCTAGCTTCATGTGGCCTGTTAGCTAGAAACATTCATTACCATAGGTGTATTCATGAATGCCTTCTTCATTCTATATTACCACAGACATGGCTAGTATTAGTCAGGGAGTTCATCGTTCATCATTATTGCAAAGTGAACATGTCACACATCCGTTTTCCCCACATTTGTAACATTCCAACAACTATCAGCTGTGCAGCCAAGTCATTTACAGTGGCAGCCAAGGGTAAACTAACAATTGAGAAAGTGGAGGAATGTCACAGGGCTGTGGTGAGGTCAGTGTAAAGGATATTCATCCTTTCTCAACTGTGAACTCTTCTAGGTTCAGGTAATATAGGTATTTATTGCATCTCTTTCTAGAAGAAAGCTGCAATCAGCCTGGTGTGCTTTCAACAGAAACTGAAGCACTTCAATTTAAGTTTAAATGTTGTTTATGTGTTCTTGTCTACTGATTTAATTAAACGTCATACTTATTTTATGTATATTTTCTATCTGAATTCATTTACAGAATGATATTTACACTTTCGTGATTTAGTAGACGCTCTTTTCCAGAGCGACTTACAGAGACATTTCCCCAGAGCAACTTAGGGTAAAGTGACTTGCCCAGGGACACAACAACATTTTGCAGTCGGGAATCAAATTGGCAACCTTCCAACTACTAGTCTGCAGTGTTGGGGATAGTTACTTTACTTAGTTACTTCTCCAAAAAATGACTTTATTGAAAATAACTAATTAAACTACTTTAAGTTATAAAAAAATGCTTTTTAAATATGATTTTTGATGTGTCTAGGTTTAGTATCATACATTAACCATTGGACAAAAATATCAATTGATTAACCTTCCCAATTATTTAGACGATTTGAATGACGTTTAATAAGAAATTATTATTATTTACGGAAACAACCTGGGAGCAGTTAGTGTTAACTGTCTTGCTCAAAGACAGAATGATAAAGGCAGTCGGGGGGGAGGGTTTGAACCACGTTCCTAATGGACCCAATCAGATGCCCCCAAGGCCACCTTGCTGCTGCTAGATAGTGATTGCCTTATCATGTCGGGTGCAGACTTTTGTGGTAACTACTGTCCCAGTGCATGATCCAATTGACAAATTTAATAATAGTATATTTCTGTTGAAAGTTCGGGATGTCAGAATATAAAACAAAATTTTCAGTGGTAAAGATATACAGATAAAATACATTTATATGAGTTACATAAAACATGCAATGGGATTTTACTCCTAGTAATGCCACTGTAATTAATGGAGACAAATGGAGAAAACATTGATCAGGCCTGAACCAGAAACATTTATTCTAAAGTTCAATTTGTGGCAGAATTATGGGCATTCTGAAAGTGTGTTTATTGGCATAAATACCCACGTTCTGAGCTCATGTTTCCTGAAACCTGGCACATATTTTGCATGAATAAAGTAAGTGAATACGACCATAACGTGCATTCTCATTGCATGTTAATGTACATTGGACACATATTCTTTGCGACAATATTCACAATTTCAACAAGTGTTTATTTGAATAACTGGCAGAAATATTACTTGAAAATGACATACATCCACTTGAGGATGCCATAATAAAAAAAAATATTTTGGTCCTAAACTTTTGAGTAAGACAAACAAGGACAAGCTTTCCTTTTTTCAGAGCTTGCAGGATACATTTATTTTCCTTGCTACTTTTTGATAGGTTGGAAATAATGTAAATATTTCCAGCTGTTAAAATGTGGGCTATGTATTCTTTTATTTCGCAATTCCCAAATCTGCATATGCTTTCATATTTAAGTGCAGGATCTCTTTCCTTTTTTTCAGTTGTCACGGAAGCACACCATTGATATACGGATAATTTAAAAAAGAATAACAACAACAGATAATAAATGATTAACTTAATTAAAACAGACAAAGGGAAATAATATTGTAAATGTAACAAATTGTCTCATTTGAAATATAACTAGTAATTAATTACTTGAATTGTGATACTAACGCCTTACGTTACTCATTACAACAAAAACGTAGTGTGACTACTGTAAATAACACTTTATCCCGAACATTGCTGCCTCCCTACCCACTGAGCCATCTGCGCCCTACATATTTATTGACCATTGATTTGTTTTACAAACAAATACTAGTCACAGAATAAAATACCAGGGATGTGTATTGCAATTAATAAATACAAGTCACAGTATACATCTCTGTACCTGACAGTCTTTATGTTTAGTAAATCTGCTACGACCTAAAAACCATGAATTCTAAGCATTTATGTTAACAATTTTTAAAGCAAGTACCAGTTTAGGTATCATTAAGGTATTGATATCATTATGAGGTATCGCTTAAGATATTGGTATCGGTTAAGATTCATATGGTACCCAACCCTAGAACAGACAGTATAAAGAAGAGAACAGTATAAATTATAAAGTATAAAGGAACAGTATAAAGGAACAGTATAAAGGAACCGGAAACAGTTTTGGGGCCGGTTGCACCAGCTGGACGTAAATAGTTGGGCTTAAATCCTAGGTCGGGCGTAGCTATGTCCGATGTTCTGAGTAGAATTTACACCTGTTGCACCAAATAAAAACAAGACTAGTCGTAGCTAAGTCCAGCGTTAAGGAATGCACGTCCGAGAGATCAGAATATTTTTGTGATAGTTGCTAGGCATAGTTTTTTCCTTAGATAAAATGGCAACCGTTTCATTCCAAGCCATTAAGTGTAAAAGAAAAGAGAAGCTACCATTAATATACTTGCATTTTATTGTTTTGAATGCTTAAAATATATTATTTTCGTGTAATTATAAATCCCACATATAGTTCAATTGATCCCTTAATTCAATATATTTACCATTTAGCATGAGGATTGGCCGTGACATGTCAGTCTTAACAAGCATTAATGTTCAATACTGTAGTGATGGTAAAAACATTTTACATATTGGGATGGATCGCACAGCTGAAAGTGACTGATCAAGATTTGTTTGTAGCGTACAGTAACTTTAGTTCTGTTTTAATAAACAACACTTTGGCTATTTCAAGGCATTTGATTGATAATACATGTAGTTAAAGCTGACATATTTATCTTCATTTAACCTGAAACATAGGTTATACCCTTTTCCTTGTACTAATCTGAAACGCTTGTTCAAACCTGGCAATTGAACACCGAATCAGCTGTTAACCTATTAATGCACCCAGCTGGTAATAATAGACACAGTACAATTTGTAGTTGCAGCAAACGTAACCAATGTGCCCTGCATCTTTGACTGAATAATATGGTATTTCTCCAAATAAATTACAGCTAAATCTTACTGCAATCATGGTCAGAAAACGAGACATACTTAATTATTTATCAGCACCAGAGTTGTGCTTGCGCCCTGGCTGCACCTGCTAGCTACTAGGCGTAGAATTTGAGAACTTACGCTCAGCTGATGCAACAGGTATAATATAAAGTCTGACGTAAAGGGCGTTTTAGGTCGTAAGTACAGATACAAACCCTTTCTGCCATTTCATTTGTACGCAAACTTCTTTGTCGCTTCAGTTCGTTCACCAACTGCAGTTGCTTTTGCCGGATAGTGAGAAGAGACTCAAACAAACAAATCTTTTTTGGGGGGGATTCAGTTTAATATGTTCAGTTAAAAAATTGAATTTTGGTCTTCATGTATATCAGGGAATTAAGACTCAAGTCAAATCTTTCCTCAAGTTTTTCCAGGTGTGAGGTTATCACATTGAATTGTTCTGCTGTCCTGTGGGGTCTTAAGATACTAACGGTAACATATTCAGGTTCATACGTGCCACTCTCTCATGCCGCAGCTTGAGTTTGGACCGGAACCCATTCAGTATGTCGGTAGACATCAGAATTTTTCATTACCTGCATTTTCATGTTGAGTTAATTTAAATGGCTGAACATGTCTGCCAGGTAGGCGAGCTTGGCCCACCAGGACTTCTCATTTATGTGGTCTTTGTGGGGAACATCATGCTCACTGGAGAACTGTCAAATTTAATCTTGCAGCTCATAAAGACGGGAGAGAAACTTGCCCCATGAGAGCCAGCGCACCAACAGCAGACTGGTGCGCAGAGCCCAGCTCATTACACAGAATGGTAAACAATTGTGACTTCAGAGGGCGTGACTTTAAATATTTAACAATTTTGACAGCTTTGTTTAATACTGCAGTCAGATCTTGAGGCATTGATTTAGCAACTAGGGCTTCATGGTGTAATATGTAGTGGGTGACCTGCACATCTAGATTTAGGTCTTTCACTTTTGTTACAAGTCCTTTCGATTTGCCAGTCATGAATGCAGCTCCATCTGTACAGACACATCCTCCAGTAGTTATCAGTAACATTAAATATTTACTATCCTGTTGTATGGCTGGGTAGCTCTTTGCAGAGAAATGTGTTTTCCGCAATAGAATCATCATCAACAGGGTTGGTTAGGTTAGTTTTTAAATGTAATCAGTTACAGTTACTAGTTTCCCATCCACAATTGTAATCAGTATCGTAACTTTTGGATTACCCATACTCAGTAATGTAATCTGATTACTTTCCATTACTTTTGGATTACTTTCAAAACCAAGTTTATAGCCAGTCGAAGTTTGTTTACATAACTGGAATAAGACTAATTCATAAAACATATTCTGTTGCACCCCAGAAACTGTTGCAACAGGACCTACAGTTGCACTCCAAAATAAATAGATTGAGATCATGCATGCATTCTGTTTAACATTTTGTGCTCGTAATCGCTTGAAGTAGTCAACAATTTTGCTGCTATATACTGTATGTGATGTCTAGTTTCCAAACACAACTTACTTTGGGACCCTTGCCTCATTTTAAAGTTTTTCTCTGCAGATGAGTAATTACTGAGTGAGAAAAGCCATAAGTCCTAACTTTAGCTTATTTGGATGATGGTTCATGGTCCTTGCTTGTCTCAGCAGCAGGGGCCTCATTTATTAACGTGGCGTATGCTCAAAATAAGTCGTACGCCGCTCTCTACGCAATAATTTGGATTTATAAAAAACAAACTTGATGGGAAAATGTGCTGTCCTTCACGGCAACTCTGACCCATGCATACGCACAAAAATGGGTGAAATGAGAAATGGCAACACCGCCGGCAGATGGATGAAACACGTGAAACTGTCTGAAACTGCAGACCATTGTGTAGCTAAACGAAATTGAAATACTGCCTCTCATTAATAATATGAACATCTCACAAAGCCATTCTCACAATCAACAGCCTGTGGTGAAATGCAAATAAAATAAAACAAGATTGTAGCCAACATAAATGCAAATAAAGATATGAGGATGAATAACATAACATAAATAATACGGTAAACAGAACAAAATCATGTTTAAAACTGATATTATTGTCAATGTCTCTGTCTGACTGAGCAGAAAGACAAATAGATAATGATAGATAGATTGATAAATAGATAAATAGACAGTCATTATTGTCCATTGGGTAAAGTAGTTTTCATAGTATATGTCGTCATCAGGTACAGAATCATAATGTTAATTTATATGCGTTTAGTTCGTTTCATATTTAAATGTGTTCCATCGTGACGCATGTCTTCACCATTTTGAAAGGTGCAAAAATTCCAATTATGCAGAACTATTTCCCATTTACAATTAGATTAATATTGACATCTGTATATTATCAGATACAGTCTAATGGATGGTTATAAAAATTCCATCTCAATGCGTATTGACGCACAATGGCTGATGTTGCGCTGTTTGAAGATACTAATAATAGCCTAATAGTGCATTTTATTTAGTGGCAACTTTCATAATAACAGGTTTTCTGGCAACTGGCACTTTCCAGTGGGAATTGGCTGACAGGTCAGGGTTATCTCAGCCAGCCCTTAGCCGGGTTATGCCAGACATGTTAGGTATAATAGGCTTGTCGCATAATTAGCCTACATGAATTTTCAATATGTCCGGTTTCCCAAATGTATCAGTGCTATTGACTGCACTCATGTTGCCATAAGGGCACCGAATGAGAAAGAAAATGCTGTCATTAATCGTAAGCATTTTCATTCCATCAATGTCCAAATAATTTATGATGCAGACATGTTGCTCACTAATTTAACTAATCTTCCCCCAACCGTGGCAGACTTTCGCGATGAAGCGCTAGACGCTTTTTGGCTTCGACTTGGATGTCTGACCACTTTTTTTTATTTCAGCCATGGTCCGACTCTCAGGCTGCGGCATTCACAGTGTCTGCAAATGTTTGTCACTCCCAACACCTTTTTGGCATTAGTAATGGCCACACTGTGCCCTCCAAACAACATTTTCCTCCTCTTTTACACCTCGCCAACAATAATTTCTACTTCACTCTGTGTTTGCCTTGATTTCTCAATCAATGAATATTAATTTTGGGGCATGATTCACTGACTATTTATGGGCAATTATGGGTGTGACATGCAGCCGCAAAAGCTGCGCCACATTTAGAGTTGATTGTGATTTATAAAGGGAAAACGGCGTAGGATGTGCATGCA
The DNA here is from genome assembly GCA_016801145.1 of Umbra pygmaea. NCBI lineage: Eukaryota > Metazoa > Chordata > Actinopteri > Esociformes > Umbridae > Umbra > Umbra pygmaea. Next base: position 1,619 of record JACXGM010015484.1, on the reverse strand, counting down.
CACGGTTTTATAAATCTGAATATTTCTTTGCGTATGCACGTCCTACTCCACTTCGGATGCAAATTCACCGCAACGTTTCATAAATGAGGCCCCAGGTCTTTTCTTTATTCCCATTTCCAATGACAAATGTGTCCACCTTCTTATTTGATATCGAATATTATTTGATATCATGCCGATTTCCAGCTGTAGGCACACATGTGAAGAGAAAGCGTGGCAACGTATGCATGTGTCTTTTCTCTTTAGCTTTGCAGTTGCAGCACAATGCTTATTTTGACAGAGATTTTTTTATATGTATGATTAGAATTTTAAGTGTGTTTATTAGCAGTTTTAAAAACATTTTTTTTTAGTTTTTTTATCAGTGGCAGTTTTTTATCAGTGGCAGTTATGATGTCATCTAGGACATGTATTTTGGCTGTGGTGCACCGGTGGCTAGATCTGAAGCCTGATTGCATAATGGACACTGTGGTTCAATCAATTACATTTATTTCATAAAGCCCTTTTTACAACAGCTACCTTCCCTAAAACCACAAAGAGCAAACAAAAAAGTTGATGCACAGTGGCTAGTCCCTAGTAGGTGCAACCTAGGAATAAACCTAGAGACGGGCCTGACTCAAGGGGATGGCCAGTCCTCTTCTGGCTGTACTGTTTGGGGAATTTGAAAGGTACATAAGGGTTGTGCACTGGAGAGGTACAGCTGGATTTGCCAGGCAGAAAACATGATCACCAACAGCACTTGGTAACCAGCACAAAGGGGTGGACAGGATAATATTGTGGTCAAAATGGTTTATCATTTGGTTGTTGAAATACCTTTAAAGGGCAAGATGGAAATTGGTCTATAAAAAGGTGGGTCAAAAGTAGGGCTGAAACGATTCCTTGAATGACTCGAATAATGAGATTACTAAAAAGCCTTGATGCAAAATGATTTGCCTCAAAGCTGCATTTAATCAATTTTACCAACGTTGTATCGCACACAGTGTTTCCACACGGATGATTATTGCTGTTGCACACCAGGCTAACGACACAGCTGACGACACATGCCATGAAGCCTGACGGCACAGGTTACAAAATGAAGAAAGAGAGCATACATAGTGAGGGGCTAAGCGAAGAGACAGGCTAAGGGGGTTCCAAGGCAATGCTTTCCAGTAAGAACATTTTGTCTATTTTAACATTTAGATGCGTCAATCTGGTGCACTTTGAAAAGAAATTCAGAGGTTAGACATGATTATTCTTATCTATGGATGGAAATATTTGTGCTGTATTCTGAACTATTTTTCACTTCAGAATTTTAACCATGCACACACTAGTGGAATAGTTTTTTCTTCACATGTTTACATTAATGTCACTAGGAAGCATAAAAAATTGAAATATAGATTCATATTTGTAAGTGGGATTGTCTGCAATATAATTACCATTAAGGTTGGATACTGTAGTAGGGAGTAAAAGGATACCATTAATATGCACAATAAATTACTACATTAATCAATGATATATTTCCTTTTCCCTTTTGCAATAGTTTGGGTTAAGAACGGAGAAATGCTTAATAAATGCCTATAGAGGATTTATAGAATAGACGTGGTTGGATATTTCCTAACCTAACTCTCTGACCTAATAATGATCAT
>JACXGM010015483.1:0-21258 GCA_016801145.1 Umbra pygmaea | reverse complement strand
GCTGAAGGTGGCTTTCAGAGATTTGGGGGCATTCCTCATGCCGTTTGCTACAGTTATAGTATGCACCGAATAGCATAATAACTTGCATCCCTTGTTCGTTCCTGTAGCCTACTTAAATGTGCGCATTTCCTTGAGGATTCCAATATTTTTTACCTATAATTTTACGAATATTAGGCTACATGAAAATAGCAATGAGAAAAACGATTTCGTATTTCGCCGTTTGAACTCTACTGGATGACTGCTGAGGAAAAAAATGTTTTCAATAGAAAACGCGTGGCTTGGTCTTTGGAATAATTATGCATTTTACAATTAAATCGCTTTTTTTTCTTTTTAAAATAGCAATAAATAGTTTTACAGCTTTTTAAGCATGGTCTCTGAATGACAAAGTAGACTGTCTTTATCATCAATATGAAATATATGCATAGGGCTGTAAGTCAGCTAACGTAAGATCAGCAAATTGTTTTGTTAACCTACACATGTTAGTTCAATGTGAAGGATTTTGTCAAGGCTATCTCCACTGCATTAGTGTTGTTTTTTTATGTACATCTTGTCATAGAGATGAGCGAAATAAAAATGAACACGTAATTTAATGAAACAAGACCCATTGGTGTCTGGTTTAACGTTAATGAGTGATGAAACACCTGCTCTGGTGAACCATTTAACGTTGAATACAGTCAGAGTTAGTTTTTTCTACCTGAAGAAAATGTTGTCTTTCCCCTATATTTTCTTCTGGGGGGGGGGGGGGCTTTATAAAATGTGCCACCTTTTTCAGCCCTTCTGAGTTTGCAGGTATGTTAATGCTTTAAAACGATATGGGACATCAATATATAGCTTAAATATTGCATTAGTGAGCTTTGATTTTAATCCACATTCTTTTTTATATGAGGTGAAAAAAGAACACAACTGTTTACTAGGCACATATCTCACATTATGCTGTGTAATGTTATGTCATATAGCTATTGTAAAATGGAAAAGTCTGCTAGTTTTCTGACTTTTAAGCTTTGTAAAGAAATAAGACATGAAAATATATATCCTAAAAGATGAGGTTGTCATGTTTCTAGTTGACATTTCCTTTTAATTTAAGGGCAAAAACAGCCAGCTGAGTGTACAAGAAAATAGCTCTTGTTACTGGCTATGTACATCACATTATGACTAATAATTATGTTGTTATTATAGTTACTGTAAAACTGAGACATTTGCTAAATGACAACCTAATCATCCCTATCTCCCCAGGCCATTGCTACAAATGAGAAAGTGTTTTCAGTCAACTTGCCTGGTAAAATAACGGTTAAAGAAAAAAAATTAACAAAAGAAATGAACTCCAACACAACAGGTAAAACAATGTAAAGATGATCAATGTTTCTGTTGGAGGCCTCAATTGTCAGGTTCTACAGATTTATTTGCAGGCGCGGTTCTAGCGGGGGAGCAAACACGTCACCTGGCAATACTGTATTATTCCAGCAACATAAACTAGGATTTGTCCTTTCAGAATAATAGTGCTTGTTTAAATCCATTGCAATAACCATTGTGAATTGGTTCTACCAATATTCTACCTTTATTCATTAAATTGTTGAGTGTCAGATGGGCCATTTGTCGCTCCATCTGAAGCATTCCTGCCTCTCGGCGTTCCTTGAAAGATTGAATGTGAAAAGATTGGTTGTCTAATTTCTCAATGCATAGAAATCACAAGTGGAAACATTTTCTTCCAAATGGATAGCTGCATGAACTGAAATCACAGCAGGAAAATATCAAATATATATTTACTTGCACAACCGATCTTTATTGGTAATTCATAATGACATTGCTGGTATTACAATTATTGCAAAACATGATCCCATCAAAAATGTGTATGTCTGTCTTATATTACAAATGGTAGTTAAATGATAACAATTCACTGGATTCGAAACGCAGTCATCAAGGTTGAAATACCCAGTCAGCCATGTTAGGGATTCCCCACGAAGAGCTATATTCATAGCGTTGTGACATAATGTACAACATGTGGGATCCCATATTAGGGTGAAGTCAGGTAAAATGGACTAATAATGTTGTAGCATCAAATCTCTTACTATCTTTACAGCAAATCACAATAACTGATCTTGCATTGTTGCTTCAACACTTGTTGACGTGTAACAAGGTTTTTTGTCTGAGTTTTCTATGCGGGCAGGGCAGAAAAATATTATTAGAGCTCATGCATAGCTTATTTGATGATATTATAAGCCCTTTTTCCAAAACGTGTCCTATTTTAGCTGACTTCATCCTATACAAATAGAAAAGCACAATAGAAAAAAAATATGTACTGTAAGTATGGGACAAACCTTCACATTAAAGCTAGGATATGCAATCACTAAAAACTAGCAAGAAACGGCTAGCATTCAAATGATCCAACGGAAAAATTCCCACCTCCCTTGAGAGCTACATTCAAAATCCACACCTCCAAAACCTGTGAATCCACGTTGATGTCTAATTTGTGATATTAACAAATAACAATCCAAATAAAAAAGCAAGGTTAACTGTCTAGCCAAAATAAAGCGACCGTAGAGTCACTCTTCAACAACTTGGAATCGCAGAGATGTGGCCATCGCTGAAAAGCCACGCCAATATTTACTCTGGTTGATTCAAACAAAGTCTTCATTTTTTGCTAGTTCTGGGTTGCACTGGGACTTTCTCTGCCATATTTTAGATTATCTTGGTACATACTGTTGATTATTCACAGGTTAGTATGACTGTACGAGCTTCGTCAGATATAGTGAGCCGGGGGCGTGCACCAAATCATGTATCTCCGGGCACACATTGATGAGGTTGATTGACAGTTACCCTGCCAATCCAATCATCACGCCGAAAAAAGGGATTAACCTGGTTTATAGTGGGGCTGTGCCTAATACAGACACTCAATTTTTTTCAGATGTGTTTCAAAGTATTTATTTTTTGTGCTTTTATAGATTGTTGAAGTATTTTTTATTTTTTATTTGTTTAGACAAAAAACTGTACATTTGAATATATACTGTTCAATAGATGATACTCTAGGATGTGTTTTCATTGAATTTATCACAGTTTAGCTACTGTACTAAACTGTTATTGTTGTAATTCTTGTTTTTTAAGCCCACTGCATAGAATCGCCGTGCCATGTCAAAAAGAATTTCTCTGTATGGGATGATGTATGTTATTCGAAGCACATGATAAATAAACTTGACTTGACTACTGTATGATTACAATTTCAAATGACAATTTAAATGCGTCCTATGCACTGTTTAGACAATAGACAGTTTAGACTTTTTTGAAAATTAAATTAGTAACGCATAGTGACGATTTCCGTGAGTTCAAATAACGGCTTAAAAACACAATGCCGTTCGTTATACCAATTTTTATCCCGCAAAGTGAAACTGTTCTTTGATATACTGTATAAAAACTGTAGCTACAGTACAACCTTTCGCAAAGGAATAGATAAGACAAAAATAAATAAGCAATCACCTAGGCCTACTGACTTATATTTATAAGCAGTATTTAAATAATTAAATGAGTACAATTTGCTGGATTCGAAACACCGTCATCAGGGTTGAAATACTGGTCAATGCCATGTTAGGGGTTCCCCACGAATAGCTATTAAATAAAGATAATTCTTGTTTTCAGCGTTGAAAAACTCTGGGAACAAAGTTTTAAGTGGGCAAACAACATTTTATTTTTTCTATTAAATCTGTCTCATGCATACAGTACTGTATGTCCGTATTTGATATTTTGATTGAGGCAAAGAAGAGATGATTACTTTGCCTCAGTTAACTGTTTAGACTGCAGGATTCGTGCATGAAAAGATATTTTAAATATACCATAGGCAGTTTAGACACTTCAGACTTCTCTGCCATATTACATTTCACCTACTGTAACAAAATTTTCCTGTTTCTTAAAATGGAAAGTTAAGACATGATAGCCAAAAAAAACGGCTAGTGATTGTTTTCCTGCTGGTTCATTACACTATTTTTATTAAGGCACTTCAGACTTCTCTGGCACATTACATTTCAACTATGTAGTTGTTTTAATGATAAAGAAACAACAGTGTTTTACACAAGGGGAAACGATTTGGATGAATGTGCACCCTGCAGCCCCCTGGCGAACATTTATTGTATTGTTTTCTTTTAAAAACTGCCACTGAAATTTTAATAAATCCGCTGAGGTGCACCTTGTTGCAACTCGGTACAGCCCCGTCCCTTTTCCAAGTCTGTTTGCTGTCTGAAGAACCGTTCTCTCTGAATCCTTCCATTTGCCACATCTTCTAACAGCACAAAATCAGCCATTGTGCGTCATTACGCCTTGTGATGGCATGGCTTTTCAAAACCATCCATTTGATTGTATCTGGTAAGCTACAGATGTTGGTATTAATCTTGAATTAATTGCAAATGCAAAATAATTCTGCGCAAATGGAACTTCTTGCGCAGACATGCGTCACGATGGAACACATTTAAAAAACTATAGCCGCAAGCGTAGATTTGCAGGTTCAACCCTTTTTTTTAATAGCGTCTTCAAAGTAATTTCACACAAGGTTCAACATTGTTATAAAACATATCCTATAATTTTTATGATCTATAGCTTGATTTATGACATTCCACGTGCAGTTATTATACATTTAAAGTGGCCCCTAGTGGTCAATTTGAATGAGACTTGCAGGGCGTGGTTCAGTTACTCATGAGATTTGTCATGATTGGAGAATGAATATACAATTAATAGTAACATTTGTGTATTGCCACTCACCTATCTTGTGCTTGTAGTGCCCCCTAGTGGTGCATGTATTTGAAACTTTCTGGGTATATCTGAGGCACTTATTTGAACATATCCTGTGAGTTTTGTGATGATTGGCCCTACGTTTGGCCCTAACAGTATGATTCTGTAGCTGATGACGACATTTATACTATGAAAACAACTTTCCCCAGTTGACAATAAAGACTATCCATCATCATCATCTCTATCTATCTATCTGCTCCGCCAGACGGAGACATCAACAAGAATATCAGTTTTAAACATGCACTCAGTCCAACTGCTACCTCATTTATGAGGGTGAATTACATAACATGCCAATATAATTACAGAACATAGTTGAGTGTTCTTTTCACAAATATGTCTTAATTTGCATCTATGTTACAATCTTGTTTTATTTTGTTTGATTTTCACCACAGATTAATCAAACAGGTGTTTGTGTAGGCTGTTAATTGTAATGGCTTTGTGTTTCACGTGTTTCATCCATCTGCCGACGGTGTTGCCATTTCTCATTTCACACGTTTTTGTGTGTACACCTGGGTGAGAGTTTCCATGAAGGACAGTACATTTTCCCATCAAGTTTGCTTTTTATAAATCCCAATTCTTGCATAGAGAGTGGCGTATGCCTTTTGTGCGTACACCATGTTTATAAATGAGGCCCCAGGTGTCCCAGGTCTAAATAGCTGTCCCAGGTCTAAATAAGTCTCAGATTAGAGGGTAGCAATGAAAAAGTGGAGTGGATCTGGCTTCGAGGTCCAGAGTTCAATACCCCTGGTTTAATGACTAGAAGCACTACAAACAAGGGTGTAGGACTGAGTTTGATAATGCGGGGGGGGGCAACATATGTTTTTCACAAATAGTTCTTAATATTTGGGGGGACCACATTGCCTGTCTGTAAAATTGGGGGGGACATGTCAAAAAAGAAGCCGTCAATGGCTGCAATCACATTTGAGATTGCAAGTTGGTAAAAAAGTGACGACTCTGCAGGGGTCTAGTTGTAGCTACATCTGTACCTGGTACAAAATGCCCCCCAAACAATTTTACACAGAAAAAGTAACTGTTAGAGATCCATTGGGTAACTTTTGTAAAAATAATGTTATCATATTTGTATAAACTGTTACAGTAACATATTAGACAGGTAATCCATGAAAAAAATCATGTTCCGCTGCCTCCTCCTGGTGCTCCTAATGGCATAAGGAGTACAACCAATCAGAGCCGCGGAGTCTAACAGTGTCAATGAGAGCTTGTGAACTTTGATCAAACTGTCAAATTATGCAGCGCTGATCAAATATGAATCAATATTATGTTGCTCTATTGGCCATTGTTCAACTCAAAGGTTCAAAAACATTTTATGGTACTGTTTCATTTTAAAATGAGTCACCACTAAATGTTTTTGAAAGAATTGACGCAATACAGTAAGACAATGTTGATTCATATTTGATTAGCATTGCCTTGTTTTACCACAGTTAATGAGGTCTCATTGATACTATGTTAGTCTCCTTGGCTACGATTGGTTGTTTTCTTTCGGCACTGGAGGAAACTTACTAATGCCATTAGAAGTCAGTGAAACAAAATTTATTCACAGACTATCTTTCATGTTCTTCTGTCAGGATATAGTGATAGTTTCAAAAGTTATTTTCATATGTTGTGTCTAATTAGTTAAGTTAGAAGAATATTAAATATGAGAGCATTGTGAAAGGAGCAAAGACTCCATGTCTGTTTCCAAACATGAAACCGGTTTATTCTCATAAGATTAGAACATTTATGGCACCGAACCTTTATAACAAAACATGACATCACATTACTACCACCATCTCATTGGTTAATTTGACATTCAATTGCTGCATTATACATAAAATATAATGATCTCATCTTCAGCTTATCAATGTCTTCTCAAAAACATCAAACACCTTTATAGCAATTGTAACTGAAACACATTTTCATAATATTGCTTAAATAAAAGGCACTTCGTTAAATTAGAACACCATTTGATAATTAACTTTGATACAGTTATTTCTCACATTATAAGTGATTTCTTTCATTCACTCCCACACATACAAGGTACTTAATGAAACAAATTTTTAAAAGAATTTAAATATGAAGAAAGTGCTATTTGGTCATGTTCCATGCTTGTTTTTGAAAAAACTGTATGGATGCACATAAATTAAAATATACATGAACAATAAAGGAACTCAAACCCTTACATTGCAGAGACATTTTGTCATATTACAACTTCAACATGAATCCCGGCCAGCTGCCCAAGCGATTACTTCTGCTCCCTTTAATTGCAGGGTATGAGGTTACACACTGCTTTATTTTTAGCTATATTGGATCTTACTCGTGGATCGTTTTTAATGATGTTTTCACATTTGCTGAGGCAGTCGGCTATTTTATTACTTTTGCTGTATCCTGCCAGTCGTTCTTCAAACTTATGTGAGAAAGATATGGCAAGCTCGGTGTCATTGCTTTGGACCTCACTGTCAGCTCTGTCACACCAGCATGGGCACATGCTTCTCTCAATTTCATTCCACTGTTGAATGCCCTCAAAACCCTCTTGTATGTGCTGATGATCAATGTGGGATTACTGGCTGCAATAGTAGAGAAATCTTCATAAATAAAGACAAACTGGTCAATCATTTGACAACTACTTGAAAGTACCAAACACGATAAATAGGGGCATGTATATATGTCTATGACATGAAACAAAAACAAAGTTAATTCTGTATAAAATTGATAGGATTAAACTATAAATCCTAAATAATGATACAATAATTTGCCATATCCAACTGATGTCTTTAATCAAAATTAATATTAGTATTTACAGTTCACTTTCAAACATATCTCTTGGTTAGGATTATTTATGTGTTGAGTAGTTTAATTAAAAAGTGATGTGCTTTAAGGGGAAGTTCACCTGAAATATAAAAATAATAATGTTCCATTTAATAGTGTGATCTATTCATCCAGATTGTTTTGGTTTACTCTTGCATTGCCAGATCTCCATAGCACTGTTTCAGCACTTGAGTAAGTATTTATTGTGCAAATTCAATACATCACAACACTTGTGACAGATAGGTAAAAGACCAAATAGTACAAACTGTAAATTGTGAAAAGGAAGATTTTTCTGATTGTCAAGCGAAAATAACCGTCCATCTCAAACTTCTGGAGTTGCTACTAAAAACGAACACAGTTTCCAAATAGATACAAATATGTCAGGTTGTAGCTTAACTAATAAGGAACATCTACACAGTGAAAATGATTCTAATAGTGACATGGAACAGATAGTAATTCAACAAGTAGATGTACAACAATTGATAAACACTGAAATATTTGATTATAATGTTTCTGTGAATGAAATTGTTAAGCAACCAGGAACCCAAATAACATTTGATGAATTTAGGCATGAAACCCCAAGTGAGTCCATGTTTACACTGACCCCCAGTGAATGTAGAAAGGTACATAAAATATAAAGGTAAAATATATTTTAAAGGATATAGCTGGGAGGGCTTTTTTGCAGCAAAAGTAAAGGAATCAAATCCGTATTGTACAATTGTTTATAAGAAACACCACCTTTTAGTAACTTAAACTAGACAGTTAAATAATCCCTATATAAAACTGAATGGTTACTGTAAACATTCATTGTGCACTTAAATTCACTATTGTTTTCAAATCATTGGAGTCTTTGAACTTCACTGTGACATAATGTGGAGACATTAGACATTGTGGAGACATTTTGGCTTGACCAATAAGAGCCCCAGAAAGAAAGGATCTTGCGTTGTCACTACAAAATGTAGCAGCACATCTGGGGGGTATTCCAGAAAGCAGGTTATGTGACATAACCGGGCAAGTTTCAGGGTAAGCGGATGACCTCAGCTTTTGGTTCCTAAACTTTCAGGGTATGTAAGTTGCCATAGCAACTCACTCTGAACATAACCTGCTCCAGAGCAGGTTATGTTCAGGTTATGTTCAACTGTTAGTTGGTTTCGGAGAGGTGACGGAGCATGGCGTGCCCTTTTGAAGATGAAAGTGAATGTCGAAGCACAGATAATATGAAATATTATCCGTTGTGAGAGGGTGATAAGACATCGATGTGCTTTCGTATCCAAATTAACATTTGCAGTAGCGTTACCCTTTTACACAAGATTTGTTATTTTATTTAACAAATGTTTTAAAACCACACATAAAATGTGACACATCGCGGATCAGTGCTTAACACAGAACATATTTTGTGCATAATTGCCCTTAGTTTTTTTGCAACGAGTAGTTTTTTCTATTGCATAGTCGATGCAGAGCATGTAAAATTCAACTGTGTGTAGGGATGCTCGTACAGCAGCTTATGTCTTGCACTCAAATGGTTCCTACCATAGAAATGGAATATATATAGAAGCCTTATTTAACTGTTTTGCTTGGTCAGTCGATTAGTACACAAAAAAATGGCGAATGTCGTTAGTTGTCACGGTAACAACATGCGTCAGTGGGGCTGTAAAGCATAGATATCATAATAAAGGCTAGATCTCTCGTCCGCGCTGCTGGCCAATGGAGGTCGACGTCCGCACCTGGCGGCCATCTTGCCACAGACAGCTCGCTTACTCATAACATTGTGTGTTAATGGTGCATGTACGTTCAAATAACCATAACTTGCTAAATTTTCTACCGATTTTCAAACGGTTTGGATTGTTAAAAATGTCAGAGATGTAGTTATGACACTACATCGTTTTTGAAAAAAATGCATATTATATATAAAGCATCCGGAATAATAGCCACGTTAATAACATTTGTAAGGAACTGAAACGTTTGTAAATCCGTCAAGATTTCAGCGAGATTATAGTATTTGTGATCACTCACCTTACATCAGGTACCATACAGCCCATCAACCTTGCCTGTGACAAGATGACCACCGGCGATGACGTTAAAGACTCCGCCCTAAGTCATCTAGCCTTTGTTATGGATATATATGCTGTAAAGTGTGTCGTACTACTAGTTTGAGAGTTTCAGTTAAAAAAAATCTTCCTCTAAATAATTTCAACAAACCAAAAAATAAACTTAATTTCATTGATTATTTAGGACTTTTTTGACATTTATCAAATTTAATACTTCAAGAAATTACATTCTGTATTACGTTAAAAAAAAACATTCGACGAAGGACCAGGAAGCAGAGTTCAATAGCAGTTCAATAGCAAATCGTTTTTTCTAAAATTTTGTACAATATTTAATTATTAAATAAAATTCTGAGAACATTTGATGCGAGAAATCAACTGTGTAGGTTTCAAATATTGGCTTTTTTACGAATATTTATGGCAAATCGAAAATATGCTTAAACGTTTTCGGAAGTGAGAATCTCCATAAGAGCCTGCGGGTGTAAGATAGCTAGCGAGCCAACCCTGTTTTGTACCTTAACATTTCTATATACTTGCTCACATTGTTTGCCACTATTATTGAAGTTAAGTGCTGATTTAGTCAACTTTATAAGATAATAAATACATATAAATATAAAAAATATATATAGCATATCGCCGTTCTGAATAAGCCTGGCTGTCAATTGTCGTGTTTGTGTACTGCAGACGGCATCCGTGAGGTGGTATTATTGCGCAATACCAGCAAGAACACATTGTCTCAAACAGTCAGCAGCGTTGTGTGCTCGTCCCCTTGTGAGTTCATTCTTCCAAGAACAACTAGCAAGAGCGTTCTCCCCCAAACACAAGTCTGTTCTTTGCATTCTTGGTTTTGATAAACAGCCTCAGAGTCTAGGCATGCAACGTTAGACACGACCGTAGTACTAGCAAATTCCTCTTCACAACAAGACAGGCTACGTCGATCTTCTTCTTTGATATAAATACTCTGTTGCTGCAAAACTAAATAGTGAGTCGGCGACTTGCCACAAATCGGTTAGATGCGGAAGTAGGCCGTTTGCACTGGAATGGTACACGTAAAAATGGCTGCCGCACTGACCAGTCAGCTAAAGCTATTTGCATTGGTATGGCACTTCTATATATATTCCATTTCTATGGTTCCTACACACTATTGTGCAGTTCCCTGACGATAGACCAGTGACAGTTATTAAAGAGGAATTCCACAAGAGTGGCAGGTTTGTCCTTTCTATGATATTTAATGAGAGACAATTGTAGTTACATGTCACTACGTAATCTATCCATATGCCACAATTATTCCAAAATATTCGTTATTGTATAACTTTTAATTGCAGGGTTTCCAAATGTGATTGGGTGCATTGATGTAATCCACATTTTCATTAAAGCTCCTTCAGTCAATGAAGGAGACTGTTTGTGTTGTTCTTCACAACATTGCCCGAAGAAGAAGAAGTTTTATTTATATAGCGCCTTTCCATAGCTCAAGGTCGCTTTACATCGTACAATTACAAAATATTTAGACACTCAGACATACATTACGGTCACATAGATACATGTAGTCACATTATACAAAATGCATGTTAAATAAATATGTTTTTAGCTGGATCTTGAATGTAGCCCCAGATGAGGTATTCCGTAATGTCAAGAGGTAATGAGTTCCATAATTGAGGAGCATTCATACTAAATGCCTTCCACCTACAGTGGACAGCCGGAAACGAGGGATGGACAATAAACCAAGTTTAGCTGATCTAAGGGAGGCCCCCCTTCTCTTGATGAAGATGGCCAAGAGAAACCCCAAGTAAACCCAGTAGGTACACCTACATTTTACTAAGCCACTTGTGTTGGTAGCTTAGTCTGATTAACTGCCTCCTGGAATCCCATCGACCACAGATCAACCTTTATTAAGGGACAGTGCCAACTCAGCCGGGGTGCGGGAAAGTGGAGGTGGACCCCGCCTGTTTTACGCAGCCCTAAATCACATGAAATACATTCTGAGGGAACTATTTTGTAAAACCGCAATATGTAAAATATGAACGTATGAGAGGGTCAATTACGTTTGTAGGGAACTAAATTGAACACTTGAATAACGTTAAATATAAACATATGAAAATCATGACGTAGCATGTAAATAGCGTACTTTTTGCTAAGAGCGGAGGTCGGGGATGGTGGATGGGCATATAAATCTGCGAGTTCAAATCCAGACCGGCACTTTGTGCGTGTTTTGTTCTACATTGCATGCGTCATGCAGACAGATGATTTTTGTTTGTTTTTGCAATGTCAACCCTAACCTTAATCCTAACCTTAACCTCAGTAACGTCATATCTAACCTTAACCGTTAGTATCCTCATACCTAACCTTAACTGTGAATGTTGCAATATAATTTTGAACGCTATGGAATGTGTGGAATGTTCTTGCATAAATCCGGTAAACTAAATGTACAGGGGCAACGTAATATAAGTACAAATATAGCCTAATAACTAAACTTGCAGTTCAAATGTAAAAAAAACTAAATATGTTGGCATATAACGTAATTCAGGTTTTCAAAATAGTTTCCTGAGAACGTAATTTGGGAGAAATTCTGAGATGGTTGGTTTTACGGGCCTCAGCCTTCTTTCTATTGGCTACATAGAAAATGTAATTACATTAAATACTAAATTCCATGGCTTCAGTAACACTTTAGTAAGTTAAGAAAATATTATCCTGTTGGAGAATGTTTTTATGTTTTATTTCGACTTTGCTCACAGTAATTTTTTTAGGGATTACACCTGTTAAAACCAGAAGCCAATAGTCTATATTACTAGCCAAATATCTAAAGTAATATTAAGAAATTTATGGAGGGCAAAAAGTAAATGCGCGTCTTAATTTATGCCCAAAAGATTTTTGCATTACAGTGAACGGGAAAAAAGCCCATATATAATTTCATAAATTAATAATTTCATATTGCTTTTTAAGTAATAATGGTATTATAGTCTTCATAAGCAAGCATTAAAACCTCCAACTCAGTTTCAATGAAATACGTAACTTGCTTTTTTCTTCCTGGATTTCCATGGTAACTCCTGAAATCGGCGATCCATTGAAGGTCTATACGTAATCGCAGTGCACGCGCAGTAACTCTGGGTAACCAATAGGAGGTTGATTGAACTAACTCCTCACAGGCATTTTGGAACCGACATACCCAGAGTGAGCAAGTTTTGGGGTATATGTGACATCAGGGGCCTATACTACGAAGCAAGTTCAACATAATATTTTGTATAAATATTGTATAAATCTGCGACTTGGATCCCAGTGTTCGCAAGTTAAAATCCAGACCGGCACTTTCTGTGTGTTTCGTTCTACATTGCTTGCGTGATGCAGACAGGCAATTGTTATTTTTGTAATGTTAACCCTAACCTTAACCTCATAAGGTTAACGTCATATCTAATCTTAACCGTTAGTATCATCATACCTGACCTTAACTAAAAAAACTAAATATGTTGCCATATAACGTAATTCAGGTTTGAAAAATAATTTCCTGAGAATGTAATTTAGGAGAAATTCTGAGATGCACAGTTGTGTCAAACACAAATACCTAATTTAAATGCATACACATATGTAACCCAAATATGCATGTTTTGGCTGATGAGGTGAAATAAAATAGATTAAGGTAGCATATAGCTTTTTTAAATTTCCTTTTTGTTTCCTAATTTTGGTTGTAAATTTAATACAGTATACAATAAAATAATCAAATAGAATGCATACTGCACATTGTCTGCATTTGTGAGTTTAATTTCCCTAATGAGAGATTGGTTAGTTTATGTGGACAGCATCAGAAGTTTGTAGGGAGGAAGACAATGGCCCTTTATTTTAAAACCTTACTGAATGCTGGCACAGAGCTGGCGATGGCACCCCTTTTTATATACTGTACCCTGCATTCTGATTGTAGGATGGTGGGGCTGGCTCATATTGTGGCTTCGGCACATGCCACAGCACCTTTTTGGAGATGCTGCAATGCCATGGATTCTCTGTGGCAGCCTAAAGATGCCAAGAAATATGCCGCTATTTCTGTGTTATTTACCCTGGTAAATCAATTATACCATGCTGTTTGGGGCAAAGACCATCAATGCAGAGGAGAAACTGGATGTGCTACTTGGTGTTTGGGGAATTTGCTAGTGGATACCCACGTTTATAGTGTAATGGTTGTCAATATGAGTTGGACTGACAGACATACTTTTATAAGTTTTATCCAAATTTCCGAGCTTGACAGAAGGTGCCACGTATAGTGTAAAATGATGAGTGCATTATTGTTAATCCTTCACCAGTAAAAAGTAAATCTCAGGTAAAGATAAAAGTGTATTTCATTGAGAAATATGCTGTTCTTCAAACGAAAACAGTAATAGGCATCTAATCAGTAATAGCGTCATAATTTAGCCTAAATAAATGCCATGTTATTTGTCCTGCTGTATACATGTATTCCAACCTCATGCAATCATATTTAGAAGCATATTTTCCGCATATTACTACCCGAAAATTGAGTGGAATGCTGTTTGATTACATATAGCCTACTTTACTATTTTTCGGGTGGGCTTATGTCAATCTGGGTGCCATCTAGCTACTGTAGAATACGGCAGGAGGAATGTCCCGGACAGAACGTGGGTGTACTGTAGAATTCGGCATGAGGAACGCCCTGAAACCAACTAAAATCATGGCGGACATTTATCTTCATTGACAGCAGAAACTGGCAAATATAGAAAGTTTTGTCTTTAAAGTTTATACCAGTTGAATTTCTAGCGGAAAATGGATACTGCAGGTGTGCTTTCTGTCTTCAGTGAGAACATACAACTGATAGTTTGTTATTTCATACTGTTCAAATTCCGATGGTCTTAATAATTCACCTCTGAAGTGACAGTTTAAATTATTATCTTATCTCTAAAACAGCTACATGTAGGCTATATTTTAAGGTCAAAATGAAGTCTGCTGTGCATATAGCAAATCTTTCATCGTAAGCATAAAAATAAGCTTGTTTTTTTATTCAGCATGTTCCACTTGTGGAAAAGTGTGTGGAGAGTTACATTTTTTGAAACCAAAGTGCAGTGTTGGTCACGTTAGTTTGCTTTTCCGCCACGCGGGGGCAATTGTATAAATGCACCTGCTCTGTGATGTCTCAGAGGTCCGTTGAAAGCATAGAGAGAATCATGAAGAACAAGGAACATACCAGGCAGGTCCGAGATACTGTTGTGGAGAAGTTTAAAGCCGGATTTGAATACAGAAATATTTCCCAAGCTTTAAACATCGCAAGGAGCACTGTGCAAGCGATAATATTGAAATGGAAGGAGTATCAGACCACTGCAAATCTACCAAGACCCGGCCGTCCCTCTAAATTATCACCTCATACAAGGAGAAGACTGATCAGAGATGCAGCCAAGAGGCCCATGATCACTCTGGATGAACTGCAGAGATCTACAGCTGAGGTAGGCGAGTCGGTCCATAGGACAACAATCAGTCGTACACTGCACAAATCTGGCCTTTATGGAAGAGTGGCAAGAAGAACGCCATTTCTGAAAGATATCCATACAAAGTGTTGTTGAAAGTTTGCCACAAGCCACCTGGGAGACACACCAAACATGTGGAAGAAGGTGCTCTGGTCAGACGAAAACAAAATCGAACTTTCGGGCAACAATGCAAAACGTTATGTTTGGCGTAAAAGCAACACAGCTCATCACCCTGAACACACCATCCCCACTGTCAAACATGGTGGTGGCATTATCATGGTTTGGGCCTGCTTTTCTTCAGCAGGGACAGGGAAGATGGCTAAAATTGATGGGAAGATGGATGGAGCCAAATACGGGACCATTCTAAAAGAAAACCTGGAGTCCGCAAAAGACCTGAGACTGGGATGGAGATTTGTCTTCCAACAGGAAAATGATCCAAAACATAAAGCAAAATCTACAATGAAATGGTTCACAAATAAACATATCCAGGTGTTAGAATGGCCAAGTCAAAGTCCAGACCTGAATCCATCCGAGAATCGGTGGAATGAACTGAAAACTGCTGTTCACAAACGCTCTCCATCCAACCTCACTGAGCTCCAGCTGTTTTGCAAGGAGGAATGGGCAAAAATTTCAGTCTCTCGATGTGCGAAACTGATAGAGACATACCCCAAGCGACTTACAGCTGTAATCGCAGCAAAAGGTGGCGCTACAGTTATTAACTTAAGGGCCTGAATAATTTTGCACACCCAATTTTTCAGTTTTTTATTTGTTAAAAAAGTTTGAAATATCCAATAAATTTCGTTCCGCTTCATGATTGTGTCCCACTTGTTGTTGATTCTTCACAAAAAATTAAAGTTTCATATCTTTAATGTTTGAAGCCTGAAATGTGGCAAAAGGTTGAAAAGTTCAAGGGGGCCGAATACTTTCGCAAGGCACTGTACATTCTTTAGATTTTTCCAGGATGTTGGATTTCATTCATCCATGTTGTAGCCATGGGTCTTCTGAGTCCAAAAGCGTAAGGCACGTCACTGTAGGTCAAAGTATAACCTTTCTTGAGGCCGGACAGTCCACTGTGTGCCAGGCGGACTAAAGCCCCTTAAGACCCTGGAGGGTTAATGTCTAAGGGGTTTAATGTTTCAAATTAACCTAACATATAATCATTGGCGTAGGAACCGGGGTTGGAAAATGCTGCATGTGTCCCACCCAAAAATGTAGCCTATACCACAAGGACAAAAACTGTACATTTGGAACTTTTATTTTGAAAGTGCGACAAAGAAGATATTCTTCCCATTTCATGCTGTTTGAATAATCACCATTTGCCAATCACCAGCTTCATATTCTTCAATTTTCACCTATAGTCGAAGCATCTGATTGGTAGAGAGAAGTTAACATTACACTAGGAACATAAAAATAGGTTACCACCTTCATAAACTGTCATTGGTGCGCACCAGCTTTGAACTTGAATAAGATTTGACTTTGTATGAGGCAAATTAGACTCAGTCAAGCGGTTGAAGTTAGCAAGCTTTTTTAAACTGAGTTATTGATTAGAGGCTTATGACGTTTAAAGCAACAATGGAATTTTGAATGGCATGTGTGTTATGCTTTGCGAGAGGTGCTGACTAACGTTAGGTTACATATAGCTAGCCACATAGCTGGCAATCGATTTCTGTGTTAATCTTAGCAAGAGTAAAATGTTCTGTCATCTAATTTAAGCATAAAGCCACCCCCACAAAAAATAAAAAACATCATCAAAGAACATAATGTTACTGAACTTTTTTACAAACAGTAACGTCACATTTTACACAAGGACAGGACAACATCATAACCTATCATTTACGAAGCCTAGATTTACATTCAAAAAATGATATAATGTGTCATCAGGAGAATGCTGGCACAATCAGGGAAGAGGCAGGTGAGGTAGGAGTGGCACATACATGAGTTACAGATTAAGTAACAGGTGGAGGGTGTGAGGTAAGGTTTTAAAATGAATTATTAATGAATATGTGGAAGTGTGTGCCTTCAGAAGAGCCCAAGATAAGCATAACTGGTCCTAAGTCCACTATTACTTTGTTTGCAATATCATATAGGCTACAATTGATAATTTATTAGGAGAACCGTGATGCAGCCATGGAAGAGACAAAAAGGAGAGGCAGGTGTGAGGTGAGGTTTTAAAATGCATTTGTGATTGTAATGGATTAAACCCAAGGATGGAAGTAGAGTTGCTGCCTGTTCAATGCCAGTTCCTCAATCAATAATCCGAAACAACGGTGGGGGCACATATCCCCCCCAATGTTACAGACAGGCAATGTGGTCCCCAGCAATAATAAAAACAATTTGTGAAAAATATATGGTGTGTCCCCCCAATATCAAAGTCGTTCCTACGCCCTTGCATATAATATTAAACACGTTAAGTTTGACAGCATTAAATGGTAAAATCATTTTCACAATCATGATGCACATACTTGTTGTTAATAAGTTGATATGCACTGCTCAAAAAAAATAAAGGGAACACTAAGATAACACATCCTAGATCTGAATGAATAAACTAATCGTATGAAATACTTTCATCTTTACATTAAATTAAGTTTAATGTGCTGATAAAAAAAATCACAAAAAAATTGTCAATGGAAATCTAATTTATCAACCCATGGAGGTCTGGATATAGAGTCAAACTCAAAATCAAAGTGTAAAACTACTCTACAGGCTGATCCAAATTTGATGTAATGTCCTTAAAAGGAATGTCCTCCCAGACCTGGACTAAAGCATCCGCCAACTCCTGGACAGTCTGTGGTGCAACGTGGTGTTGGTGGATGGAGCAAGACATGATGTCCCAGATGTTTTCAATCGGATTCAGGTCTGGGGAACGGGCGGGCCAGTCCATAGCATCAATGCCTTCCTCTTGTAGGAACTGCTGACACACTCCAGCCACATGAGGTCTAGCAAACAAATTGTTTGTTATTATTGAGTACTTGAGAAAAGACCTCCAGTAGGCAAATCAATCTGTACGAACTGGACAATTACCGTATTTAACACTAAAGGAAAAATTAAGTTAAAAAAAACTTAGTTAGATTAAATAGGCTACTCACTTATACAGCACATATAAGCTTATATAACTACCACCCTAATCTTCAATGTTTTTGAAAACAATTTATAATTTTATTGGACAGATTAACTATTACTTCACGCTGTGTGTGGAATTCCAGCAGAATTCAACCCACCCGTAGCAGCAGCGGCAGGCTCAATTTGAACAATCCGTCATGACTCCTTTTATTAGTGACACATACAATTGTGTCCATAATTTAATATAATTTTTTTTTGTTTTTATGGTTGGATGCCAATTAGCTTATTTGATATTTGACATTATGTTGATATTTATCCAGACACTAGTTGGTGATTATCTTCGCCAGTGAGACTGGCTATTCAAACATGAAAACATCACTTTCATGATGTATAGGCACGTTTGAATATTGAAATACATGTTGAACCACAGTTTATTTTGTATCCCACTATGGGAATAGCTGGTCTATAACAACAGTACAGAACAAGAATAATGCACGGGGGGGTGCACTGTTTGTAAAAACGTGCATATCATGCGCAGTCTATTCGTTAAAATATGGTATATAACGTATGCCCATTTGTACCTATAAGCTCTGCTTCAGCAAAAACCCTTTTCGATCAGCCTATTTTATTTTTCGTGTAGTGATTGTGATTGTGACAATTTATGCTGGTGCTGATCGAAATGAAATTATTAATTCATTCATTTACTATAAAGTTCTTCCAAAAAATCTTGTTGGAGGATCAAGTTTAAATTGAATGGAAATCTAGGAACACCTAATTTTGAAAATGTCCTAGAAATGTGGGAACATAGGGCCTAATATTCAGTAAAACAAATCTTATAAATGTGGGACCATAGGGCTGACCCCATTCTGGTGAATCGTGAGGGCTACAGCTAAACTCTTGGCTGGTGGTAGGGTTGTAATGATTTTCTACCCACCATTCGATACAAACCTTGATTTTTTTTGGGGGGGTGAGGGAAAAAATTAATCATGTAAACTGACCAAAGAACAATTTTAACTATACAACTTATTAACTATATACCTAAGTAAAATAAATGAATAGCCGAAGCTATAGCACTTATGTTGCAAGTACAAAATACAAATGGAACTAAACTCCATTGTGGAGATGATTCAGGAATGTTGAAAATCCTTTTTCAATCAAGTTCTCTTACATTTACAAAGTAAATTAAATGGCTTCTGTTTCACACTTGCGGTCAGCAGTTCAAACTAATTAGAAGAAACTCCACAAAGCCTGGCTGTTCAGTCGATAGAAAGAATTGTTCTAAAGTAATACATGGCTCCACACTGTATGCGCTAATAAAACGGAACGAGAAGGTGGAGATTAACTGCTCAATGTGGTTCATTATTTTTGTTGGTTTGAGGTACTGAGAGATGTGCAATTTATTACTGATCACAAGAAATA
The DNA here is from genome assembly GCA_016801145.1 of Umbra pygmaea. Taxonomy (NCBI): domain Eukaryota; kingdom Metazoa; phylum Chordata; class Actinopteri; order Esociformes; family Umbridae; genus Umbra; species Umbra pygmaea. The sequence goes on along the minus strand of JACXGM010015483.1, from coordinate 1,706 downwards.
TGTCTTAGTAAACAAAGCTGCAAGGACACACACAAAATATCATGAACAAGACTCACAAAGCAGCAGTTGCTAACTTAAATGTTGCTCAGAGAAAGTGCTTATGGCTTCTTTCGACAAAATACAATTGAAAAAAAATAGTATGAATGTCGAATTTCTTTAAGACCTTAGACGAGATTTCAGACATGTTTTACCTAAATCTTTTGAATGATCTGCGGACATGTTCTTCAACTAGCTCAATAGGCGTCACATGATTGGAAAGGTAGTCAGATGACACGTAATTGGAGGATGCTTACAGGTAAAATTAATTAATTTATCCTCAACTAGTTTTGTGGTGTAGGTCTACGTATTTTATAATGTTCACTTCAAATAATACTTATAGTAATTTAAAGATGTGGTTGCATTAGATCTGGACAGGAAGGATAACTCTGAGATTTGGAAGGGGTGTGTCGCGATTCTGCCTTCTCAGACCGCGACACAGGTTCGGAGATCTGAGTGTCGCAATTTCGGTTTCATATCACATATTGTTACAGCCCTAGCTGGTGGTCCTCTAGGAGATGTTAGGGAACCACTGAACTAGTTATCATGCAAAAAACGTTGCATCAGTTCATACTTTTAGCAACAGGCAGAAGCATCAAAAAACTGTCCCCACCAATGTTGAAACCAAACCTACACCCTTGGTTAATTTGTTTTCTGTGTAGGCAGGGTCCAAAATTAACACCCACCAATAAATAAATGTTTAGACTTGCAGTCATATTATTAAAATAATAATGGCTCAGAGGAATTTACTTGTTTGCAAGCAGTGTTGTGGAATAGTCAGACTGTATTTCTGTTAAAATGAGTAACCTACCTAACGCAGTAGGTTCTCAATTCAATTAATTCGTTATTACTTTTAAAACGAGACAACTTGTTTTATCAATATGATTTCCCCCATTCTGTTTTTAAAACACAAGTTTGCATAAGTCTTTATCTGTTGTTATTTTCTTTAAATCTGTCTATCACTCGTTTGCGCCATGCTGGTCTAAAAAGCAAAAAGATCTTGTGTATGAACAAGAAAGCATATCCGGATTCGGGGGTAGCGTAATTGGAAGCATACATTATAAAAGCTGAAAATAAATTGCATTATACCAAAACCGAAAAGCAGGGAGCAAACAAATGTTTTCTGCTAGCTGTGCAAAGACCTTTGTATTATGCAGTTTACTATATTTTGGCCAGTTATTCCAAATTGAAATGTGCATACTGTAACAGAAAATGTCCAATGTGCATTAACCCTTAATGAGAATGCATATTTTGGTAGCTTTCACCTTTTTTACATGCGCAGGTTTTGCCAGGAAACACTTAGCCAGTAGCCTATTTGTGCCAATAGACATGCACTGTGAACACATGTATTTGTTCTCCATTTATCTCCAATAATTACAATAGCATTACTTTAAAAAAAAAACACTTTTTTGTTTTTTATTATTGCCCCCTACACTCCACACCCATCCCAACCCTTACCTAACCGTGACCAAATGTTGAGACCAATTACCTGTGCCATTTTAATAGTATCTCTAGCTTATACATTTTGTGTTATTTACAATATTTACAAATCTTGTGCATTTTACATATTCCAGTTTCACTTGCTCCACACCTCATCCACACCCAACACCGTCCATCTATCTTTTAACCAAAGCCATATTGGTTTACTATTTGCCATATAAATTTCTACT
>JACXGM010015482.1:0-21260 GCA_016801145.1 Umbra pygmaea | reverse complement strand
GTACATGTGAGGGGGGGGGTCAGCAGGTGCAATGGTTGGACAGAAGCTCTGATAAACGAGATTTAAAGGAAGTGAGGGGGACGGTGGTCACGAGTTTCAGAGTCTTCTGTAGCTCGTTCCAATCGTTAGCTGCGGCGAACTGGAATGAATTTCGGCCAAAAGAGGTGTGGGCTTTTGGAGTGATCAGGGAGATGTACCTAGATGAGCGCAGGTTTCGGGAGGGTGAGGCAACGGTGAGGAGTGAGTTCAGGTAAGGGGGGGTTAGTCTTAGGATTGATGTTAGGATTGAGGTGTTGGTGAAAGTACAGTGGATTCTGTAGTGATTTCCATAGAAAAGATTGTTCAAGATATCTATCAGCATGCTAAGTAGACAGTGATAAAGCATGTATTTAGAAACTTGAGACGTGTTTTGAGGGAATCCTTTCACAATTCTAAATTTGGAATACAAGCTATCAAAATATATGACTGACAAGTGGGAGCTAGTAGAACCAGTTGAATGTGTGATTGGTTCAAGATTTGACACAAGACAAAATAAAAAAGACTAGAACATATGATCAGGTAGTAGTTCAAGATAAATTCATGTATATTCCAATTGTATCTACACTGCAGTTAATATTTAAAGTCACTATGTTGCAGAAATACTGCAAATCTCATCTCCAAGCGACTCTAGACCAAGAGATATTTGTTATGGATCTTTTTTAAAAGTCACTCCCTGTTCTCACCTGAGAAGCAGACAATTCAGGTCCAGATGTTCTATGATGACTTTGACCCTCTGGGTTCTAAGCGAGGTATTCAATAATTGGGTGGAGTATATTTTATTTAAATAAATGTCTCTTATTGTCCTGGTCTAAATATTTCCTATAGCTAAATAGAAGTAGAAAAAATATTGTATGTAGCCTATATATAACACAGGTTATATACTGTATAATTATTGGAACCAGAAATCAATATTACCTGTCCTCTAACAATAATCTTAACTCTAACCATTACCGAACCTTAGACTCAATAAGATAAACTTAACCTAACCCAAGCACCAAAACCCAACCTATAATGCCTGCAACTAAAATAACCCAAAGTCTTCCAGTAACCCCAATTTGTACTTAAACCTAACCTGTAATAGCGCTTCTCCTCATGGAGACTGGCCAGTAAAATGTGTTGTGACAGAATTGGCACTGTTTACCCCTACATTGTGAGGATTGTCCCCAGATGTATCATTAGGCCTGGGTCAAAAACACAAACAAATATACACATGTAAAACCCCATCCTAACCAATGGGACTAAAACCTCAGACTTGTTCGATCATCTGGTGAATTTCAATATATAGTAATATCTGATATCAACCAGGCTGTATCTGACAAGTTGGAGGTAAAAGACTCTGAAAAACACTTTCTGGCTGCACTGTTTTTATTGACGACCACGGTTACTGTATTTTTCTGACATCACACAGTTGAACACCCATCCCATTTACTAAAACAGAAGTACAAAAGGCTCTGTAACCCTTAACCTGTCTTGGTTAACCCCCAGGTGCAGATCACTATTAAGCTGTCCATCAGTCTTTCTCCATGACAGCTAGGAGTGTATCTGTCAGATTCTCTGAAGGACATGCACAAGCATGTGTGCAGCATATTGGAGCAGGTAGGTACTGTACATTAAACTGCCTGTGCTAATGTGCATGGCCCTGTGTGCGGCAGCATGCATTTCAATGTACGCATTTGTATCTGAGTGCAAACAATAGCCCAGGGCTGGGATTTTCATTTATTTTAACTGCTTTCAACTTAACCAGTGATGCTCCACCACCATCGCTACCACCCCTGGTGCAGGCATGCAAGTAGCAGGTCCATTCCAGTTTCAACCTATTTGGGATTAACTTAGTTCACCATGGGGCCCCTAGGGCCTGCAGAGACCTAGGAAGATGACCCTTAGGGTATGGGAGCATATAATAATCAGTCCTAGAACACAGGACTGGAAGGAAAGAACAAGGAGTGTAATTAAGATCTGAAACAATGGAGGGCTGGAAACTCCTCTTTCCTCTGAAGTGTTTTGTGTCCGATCTTCAGGGGTGCAACACCTTTTTCTACATAAGTTCACTTGTGAGAATGTCTTGGTTCAGTCACCTGAAGTTGGGTTAGTTCATTTTCTTCATTCTGTTGTATTTTGGCGAACGTGTGCATGCTTTGTTTGCAGACCTTGATTTCAAAGGGGCTCCATGTTAAAGATCAAATGAAAACATGTTGTTTGACTGTCATGTGAGTTGTCATTTGCAGATATCCATTGTCCTCTTGAATGACCAGACCAGGATTTGTTTACAGGGAAAGTTAGATGTTGGAATGAGTTTGCCAAAAATAACAGTAAAAATGCCCAAAGTTTACAGTCGATATCATTGTGATGTCATATCTCTACTATGGGTACAATTATAGTGAGAGAACAATTACACAAAAACACAATTTTCTCCCCTTCTGTGTGTGTCTGTTCGTGTGTGTGTTTGTGCATGGGTGGGTTGTGTCATCAGTGTGATATGATAGCAACATTTCTTGTTTATGTTTGGAAAGGCCATAAATCGATGTCAAAACAAAAAAATCTGTCACACCACACCATAATGAATACAAATCAAAATCCAAAAAAAATTTTCCTAGCAAATATAAAGCAATATAATTATTTCTATTCCCTTGTAAATCTCAATGGCTGTTGGATAACTGTTGCACAAACCCTCCTTTTTGAATAGTCGTTTTGCCCCTTCGTCTTGGACATGGGGCGTGCCTGAAGGAATTCTGGCAACAAAGTGGGTATTTGTTTCCTGTTTCAGTGTTGTTTTAAGAGGAGACTCTGGGCTTGGGAGTTAGTCTGTCTCTTTCAGGTCCCTTAAAGGGTCTCCTTCACTTGTGCACCCAGCCAGTGAATAATGCCACTTAAACGCCACCGTGACCAAAGCGCGAGAAGAAAGAGAGAAGATGGTGACTGGCTGGCAGGCTACATCCCTGCCATTGGGGAGCCATAGACTACATGGTGTCTGGGAACCAGGGGGGGACTTCGTTTGGGAAAGACTGCAGGGCTTAAAGTTAAAGATTACTTTGAAATCAGTACCCCCACTCACCCACCCCTCGTTCTTCCTACCTACTTCCCTCCCTCTATTACTCACTTCAACAGCCACTATTCCTCTCTCTCTCCTAAAATAAAACCTGCTACTGGAGAGCTTGGTATGAGCCGGCAGAAGATCCTCTTTGATGACGGAGAAGGATCCTATTGTTCACCTAATCCCCACCCCCCGTGCCAGAGTTTAAGCCCAACTGGACGTCAAAGGGCCCACAAACTCAGGGGGAGTCTCAATGGTTACATTCTTCATTCTACTTCATTGCTTGAAAGAATGGGATAAGCTGAGGGTTGGTTTTCCTATATCTCCCTCTTCTTTAAGAGATAAACAGACAAAACGTGATGTATTTAGACTTGTTGTTGAGCATCTTCATGATTTGTTAGCTGACAAATACTGAAGCCAGGAGTTTTGCATTTAGGTTATTTAAGTTTGTCTATGGAACCTTCTTATTTGAACCACATGATTTAACAATGCCATGGAAATGACTAAGAGAAAGTAATTATACAAGCAATTCCCCACTGATCCCTGGAAATGTCAGTTTTCATTATTTTACTCTATATAGTAGAGTCAATATTGGTGTTGTTCGGGTCACTCCTGAGGGAGACCCTGTCAGAGAGTGGAAGCTTGTCAGGGAGAAGCTTCACCTACAGGTTAGGTCACAGGATACCACAAATTTCCGTCTCGTCCCCCGTCTGCTGTTTGGGGTCGGCACTAAGTGTGCACCGGTCACAAGGGCAAGAGGAGCAAGTGTGTGCTGTGTCATTACCACATTGGACACACAGATTTACAGAGGACATGAAAGTGCTTCTTAGCTTTATAACATCTGCCCTCTGATGGTTGCTGTTTCATCTTGATGACCCAAGAGGTCTGAGACAAAAAATAGCCTGGGGGACAGCGATTATTACCATCTTGTACATACAGATGGTGTGTTTGCATGTGTGTGTGTGTGTTATGCTCCAACTCCAAGGAGGTAGCTTGAGTGGAGGAGGAGACGTAACTGTCTGTGCCAGTGTGCACTCCGGACCAGGACCAGTTGGCAAATCACCACCCCTGCTAGAGACAGAGACAGCCACTGACAACCACTGCAGCAAACAAACACAGACAGACCTTATATTATAAGTAACACTCACACCCTTAAAAGTGAACTTAAGGGTTGAATAATTTATTTCGTTCTCATGTAAACGTCTACTATGTGCATGACACATGCAGTTTTCCAGTAGTTGGCAGTCAGATTATTTAGACTATATCACACTTACAATGTGTGCACAATTATTAGGCAAGTCAGTATTTTTACCATATCATCATTATTATTCATATGTTCCAAGCGGTATAAACTGGAATTGCTTATTGGATTTAAGCATATCAAGTGATGTGTATCTGTGTAATGAGGGAGGGTGTGGCCTAAGAAGATCAACACCCTATATCAAGGTGTGCATAATTATTAGGCAGCTTAGAACTGTGCCTCGGGCAAAATGGGCCAATATTATTTTAAATGAAAAGTCAACAATTGTAAAAAATCAGCACTCTTGGAATTTGGGATGCAGCACTCTTGAAATTGCTAAGATACAACAGAACCATCAAACTGTTGTATCTTACAGAACCATCAGACTGCCAAAGATTTGAGAAGATTCAAATGGGAAGCTACCAGGAACCCATTATTCTCCAGTGTTGCAATAATCAAATGATCAATGCAAGAAACACTGTATGCTAGTTATGCTATTTAGCTGCTGCCTTGACCGATATATTCTGGCAGTACTGAAAATTCTCAGAACTCGATAGACAGCTTCTATATCAACTACCTAGCTCAAATTCATACAGACAGATTATTATTTTTACGTTGCGTTCATTGAGGTATTTACTGTATTTTCACAAACGAACAAGTGATCTTACACTCTGTGACATAACAGTGATATCCCATGCTAATATACCATCCATTGTATCCTAGCCAGCATAGCTAGTTAGCTCTCCAACCATGAAAGCCAACTCAATAATTCATTATATTATGGATGGACAAGTCAGTAGTTTACCTAATCAGGCTGTGTTGTGTACAAAGCGTAACAAAAGGCATCCCCGGCACGGGAGCTTATAGTCCAAAAGCATCATCAGCTGGTCGTAGCCAATGGAGCGTAATATTAGCATTAGCCAGTTCATCCAGGAGAGCAAAAATGAGCTCATTCGACAGTGTTCATACAGATGTCTCACATCTCATTTTGAGGCATTTGTACCGTGTCAATTTACGGTGTCAACTTACGGTACATTAAGTGTTGCAAGAAATGTGTTAAGAAAAAAAGACTAAAATTAACTGCCAAAGATTTGAGAAAATTTAAATGTGAAGCTACCAGGAACCCATTATCCTCCAGTACTGTCATATTCCAGAACTGCAACCAACTTGGTGGAAAGTTGGCTGAAACCCGATCACTACTGAACAAGACACATACATTGAAATGTCAAGACTGGGCCAAGAAATGTCTGAAGACAGATTTTTCAGAGGTTTTATGGACTGATGAGATTAAAGTGACTCCTGACGGACCAGATGGATGGGTTTCACGTTTGTGTTAGCATGGGTAGCACTAGGCTACTGGCTTTAGTGGCTTAACCTTAACTTTTACATTACTACATCTCTGTTTTATAAACAAGACGTTTCAAGATGTTCTTTTTTGGACTGGACTATTGCATTTTCCTAGCCTGGCAAGCGAGACCCACATCAAGATGTTGGGTCTGGGAACCTTACCATTGGCAGTGCTCAAGCCGAGGGGCGGGATAAACGGTTGTCTGTCAAATTCCCTATGCACGCAATAGGATAGCGCTACAACCAACCAGAGCAATGAAGTGTCCGGTCGGCAAATCTCAGAACTCATCTTCCTTTTGTAAGAATGACTTCAGTGCCGTTCTTTGTTATTTTCTCAAAGAAAAGTTTAACTCCAAGTCTACCAGAGTCGTGGCCAAAGCTGATTCAAAGCTGATGAAGAGTAATCAGGCAAAAATCCCTATGGGGCTCCGCTCCACTCATAGAACTGGAGTTACAATAACTCCGGTAAATAACGTTCTATATCGTGGAGCTCCGCCCCATAGGGGGAGCTCTAGCTCCTAGTGGTTAAGGGCGGAGCGCAGCGCCGTCAATGTCCCCCTGATTACTCTCTATAGAACCAAAGGCTCAAGAATAACACTAGGGAAGAGGCTGAGAAGAAGTACACCTAAAAGGGGAATCCAAACAGCCGAAAGACTAATAAAATAAAAATACTCGTCCTGATGCAAAAATGAGTAGAACAGGCAAGAATAACAAACACACTGTAGAACCTGGGAGGGAATCCCCTCTAGGCTATCTCTTACCCTCCTCCGGGAACACCAAACAGAAAACGGTGTGACCAAAGGTAGAGGAGGAAACATCCATTGAGTAAAATCTGATGAAGGGGGGTGGTGAAGACCATGAAGCCGCCTCACAGATCTCTTCCACTCCTACACCACCGAGAATAGCAACTGAAGTTGCAACACCCCTCGTGGAGTGGGCTCTCACTCCCTCTGGGGGAGTCAGGCCAGAAGAAACGTAAGCCAATTCAATAGCCTCACAAAGCCAATGGGCCAGCCAGCCCTTGGACAAGGCATTACCAGCCCTCGCTGAACCATAGCACACAAAGAGTTGTTGAGAAGATTTGATGTGTGCAGTCTTGGCCACGTACATATCCAAAGTGCGTACTGGGCACAGACAGTGTAAACCCGTCTCCGTCTCACTGTGAAAAGGAGGGGGAGAGAAGGCGCTGAGTTTCAGAACTCTAGACCTGTATGCAGTTTTAATTACCTTTGGAAAAATGGCTGGATTGGGCCTCAAGACAGCCTTGCTTAAATCTCCATTAATAATGCAGCAACTCGGATGAACCGAGAGCGCACATAAGTCACTCACTCTCTTAGCAGAAGATAATGCAAGGAGTAGTGCCATCTTAATAGACAACAATCTTAAAGAGATTGACTCTAAGGGCTCAAACGGAGGTTTCTGTAATGCGTCCAGAACCACGGACAGCTCCCATTTAGGGAGGTTGGGCTTAATCGTGGGTCGATAGCGATGCGCTCCTTTCAAGAAATGCGCGACCAGCGGGTGGGAAAGAACAGAAGTATTTCCCTAGCCTTCGTGACAGGCTGAAATAGCCGATGCATACACTTTTATAGTGTTAGGCGATTTACCCTCCTCTAGTAAGTGCTGCAGGAAACAAAGCACAGACGTAGTCTCGCAGGACTGAGGAGTAAGGCCACGTGAAAAACACCAGTTTTCGAAAAGTTTCCACCTGTATGTGTAACTCCTCGCAGTAGAGGCCGCGCGTGCTCCTTGAATAGTGCGAATCACATTCAACGGCAATCCATCACGACTCAGCCTCTCCCGTTCAGGGGCCAGACCCAGAGGGGTTGAGTTAAAACAGGCGGGGAAAAAAGAGTTTCCTGAGCCTGAGTCAGCGCGTCCTTGCGCTGGGGAATCTGCCACGGAGGAGCACAAAGCATTCCCACCATCTCTGGGAACCAAGCTGGTCTCTCCGGAGCAAATAAAAATGACTGGTGCCTTCTCCTGAATTCTCTGAATCATGTGCAGCAGACGCCAGGGAGGAGGAAAAGCGTAAAGGAGGCCTTCCGGCCATTTCCGGCACGCAAACGCATCTACTCCTAATGGAGGTTTGTCTGACGGTTTTAGAGAGAACCACAGGGGACACTGTGCATTCTATCTCGAGGCGAACAAGTCCACCTGAGCTCTGCCGAATTTGTGCCAAATCAATTCCATGAGCTCTGGATGAAGGGACCATTCGTCCATCCTCGGACCTCCCCTCGACATGAGGTCCGCCCCCACATTCAGCTTCCCTGGAATGTGAGAGGCCACCAGCGATCGGAGATGGGTCGACGCTCATTCCCATAACTCGACTGCCAGATTGTGCATAGAAGGGGATTTCACCCCCCTGTCGGTTTATGTACGCTACTATCGTGCGGTTGTCCGACCACACTCGTACATCCTCGTCAGCGATTAAGGGCGTGAAGTGACGTAGACCTAACAGAACCGCCCTGATCTGTAGACAATTTATGTGTTCTGAGTGAGGGGGCCAAAGCCCCCCTATCGCTCTGCCCAGACACGTACCTCCCCACACCAGTAGGGAAGCATCCGTGTACATTGCCAAATGAGACATAGTCCTGCCCAGAGGGGACCCTAATCTCAACCTGTCTGTGTCTCTCCAGAACGACAGGTCCCTGCCCAGTGACGCGGGGATGGAGAGACGATAATGATGGTTCCAAACCGGGTCCAGCCCCAGTTTCGCAAACCAACGTTGCATCCTGCGCATGTGCAGTAGACCCAATGGCACTACCACATGAACTGCCGACATCAGACCCAGAAGTGTCATGACGCGTCTCATAGACACTCGTTTGAGAGGTTTGCACTTGCCCAGTTCCCGGATGAGAGTCTGAGTCCTGTTTTGAGATAGACAGGCACGCATTCTCACCGAGTCCAATCAGAGCCCCAGGTAGCTCACTACCTGAGAGGGCCACAGGGAGCTCTTTTCCAAATTCAGAGCGAACCCCAGATCGGACAGGTGTACCATGGTCTCCGTAACGTGAGCCATGGCTAGTTTTGCGAAACTGACTAATATCAATAAATCGTCCAGATACGCCAGAACTCTGATGCCCTTCCTTCGAAGGGGCAGTAGTGCTGTCTCTACTATTTTGGAGAAAACTCTCGGAGCCAGGGCGTATCCGAAGGACATTCGCTTGTATTCGTAACATTTCCCCTGAAATGCGAAACGAATGATGTCTTTGCGCAATATCGACATGAAAGTAGGCGTCCTTCAGGTCTATACTCGCAAAGAAATCGCTTTGTTGAACGCACTCGAACCGTCAACATGCGAAATTGGTCCTGTGATGTCACACGGGTTTCCTTGATTCCCTGAAAGGCAGGGAGAGCGTAGCAAAAATGAAGGGGATGACCCCCCTGTAGAGACAGTTTTAACCATTTTGGGATAAGGCATCTCGCCTCCCACTCCCCGTAATGTAGGGACAGTGGTTGGGCCACTGATTGGGAGATCGAATAGAGGAACTGTTGGAATTCTAGGCAGGCCCCGACCGCCGCTCTGATCAACCCGTACTCGGGTGGAAGAGCCCAAGGGAGGCCTGTAACCAAAGGGCCGGTTAGCGGCGGCCCCAGGGTCTGCTGTTGCGAACGTAGGCATGCGATGGCAACTTGTAGAGCTAGATCTGGTGTAGCCAGATAGGTACGTACCAGACTCCGATGGAGAATAAAGACACGCAGGTGGCCCAGACACATAGCGTGAGTGAGAAAACACATTGGGGCCTGGCGCAGGAAGCGACTGCGTCTTAGATCCCTTATTAATGACGGAATCTCGGCACGAGCTCCACGTCATTTTATTGGGAACGCCAGGGTTCTGTGGGGAAGGATAAACGTGAGGAGCGAGGGGATGCTCATCGGACGTTGATCCTACCCCACATGTAAGGAGCTAACACTCGGAGAGAGAGTCTTATCTGTGACAGGCATCAAAGCAGCACTACGAACAACCTTACCGACCGACAGGTCATTTCAAAGGGAGGCTCCCTCAAACCCATGCAAAACAGTGCCCGAAGTAAACTGGTTATGTACGGAGGCACCGAGATGCTGCTGTAACCCTCCGGGGAGAGAGCGAGCAGGATCAGAGCTAGTTAAAGCATGGGGTTGAGGTAGCCTAGCCACACCTTGAGAAACGGAGTAGCCGAGGGCTGTCGTTACGAAACAAGGAGAAGGAGGCATAGGAGACGAAGGATAAAATTCAACATGTTTATTAAACTTAACTCCGTCTCCACCCAGAACGGGGTTTGAGAGGTCCAGGTTAGGGTACCCCTCTTTAAAATGTCATTGCTTCCTCCTCTGGAGGTATTCCAGGATGTCTGGCGATGACGTTGTTGCGAGCCGGGGTGCTGAGGTTGAGGTACAGGCACGGGCTGAGCGGGCTCGGGCACAGAGGGTGTGGGCGTGTCTCGGTGACGAAACGTCCTCTCTCTGTGTTTAGTAGAGGACCTGTGGCACTTCTCTTGCTGAGACCTGGGAGGGGCAGCTCCTTTATGGGAAGCAAAAGGCCTAGCCTTGCGATGGACAGGAAAGGATTTCTGGAGTAATTTCCTTTCCTCCTCTTCCCTCGCTACCCTCGTTGTAGCCTCCGCCACGGATTTCCCAAGGGGGGATTTGTGTTCAATGGGCGCGTTTAGCAGAGGGAGCTTCTGAGGCTCCCTCAGTGCCGTCGCCGACAGCCAAAGGTGACGGTGGGACACCACTGAAGTGGCCATAATGCGGCCGGAACATATAGCGACAGCCTGGGGCATCTGTAAGATGGCGGCTGAAGCTTTCCTGACCTCCTGGATCTCAATTGGGGTGAACGAGGTCTGCCCAAGAGTGAGAGAAGCCAGAGCTGAAGACAGCATGGCGATATTAGAGGCCGCCCCGCCGGATTGCGCGCCCAGCAAAAATCACTTTTCTGCCATCGTGGCGGAGGTCTCGTCTTTCGCTTCAGTGAAAGTGGGCTTCTTGGTGTTGGACCAGGCCGCCGAGCCACTGACCAGGTGAGCGGCCAGTGATTGGTGGAGGCGGGGAATGACACAACGGACTATTCCCTCTCTTCCAGCGACGTCAGTTAATGGCAGGTAGCCTTTCGTGGGAGCAGATATTTGGAACAGAGCCGACCAGGAACCTTCCAGATAGTCAGCTAGGCCCACCATGGGAGGGGGGGGCGGTTCCGTAGAGGAAGATGGTTGGACATAAATACTTGTCTGCCAAGACCTCTTCGTCTCCTCTTTAGTAGCTGGAGGGTAGGGGATGCCGAGCCTGTCAGCGGCTGTTCGCATGATGCCAGGTAGATCTCGACGGAGAGATGGCAGAGGAAGAGGAGGAGGTGTCTGCCCTAGCACGTGGCCCCACCGGGGCCAGTAGGACCAACTGCGCTCCCGCGCTCGGTGATAGCTCCATATGGGCTATTTGAGCACGTGGCGTAGGCCCCTCACTAGTCGAGGCCGAAGCCTCACCAGGCTCCTCCATCGGAGTGGGCTCGGTGAAGAAGGCCTCCCTCCTAGACCGGAGTTTAGGAAGCATGGCGGCGCAAACTGAGCATGTCAGATTAGGGAGCAACGCGGCCCTCGCGTGTTCGACCCCCAGACAAGCCACGCAGAAACCGTGGGTCTCACCGTCTTCTGTGAGGCGGTGGCAACGACATGCTCTGTCCTCACAATGACATTCTAGGGCTATAGGTTATTGTCATTCGGCATATAATGCACCCCATATTCATAGTGAAGATAAGTTTATTCCACTCGATAAAGGTTATTTAACATGAGGCTCAACACCTATGATACCTTCAATACACTAATTGACCCGACACGACTGAAACCATAAGAATGTAACACTACGCACTATGACAGGATGTCGCATTACACATACTGTAGTCATTGGATAGCCAAAAACAATGTCCTAACCAATTAAACAAGAACTAACTCACAACACCCAGTCACAACACTACAAACATGCAAAAATGCCAGAAGGAACAATCCGGACTCAACAGACTTCCAGAGATTGCAGACGAGCTGCGGATTAAACGCACATTGAGGTTTACCACGCACACTCAAAGGCACAGCCCACTAAGACCACTGAATCTGAACCATAGACCTTATATATATACGATCTGAACATGCTTCACACCAATAGTGATCTAAAACAAGCAAGCAGAAATAATTAACAAGTATTAACAGGCCTGGGGCCAGGATGAAGTGTGTCTGTGTATCTCCCCCTGCTTGAATACAAATACAGTACATGCACTAAGCCCCGTTAATAACCTTTAAGGCTAGGGATGGGCCGATACCACTTCTTATGGAACGAGTACAAGTACAGAGTATTTCATTTTGGGTACTTGCTGATACGAGTACCGATAGGAGTACTTTTAAGAACTATGCCAAATGTCACATTTATCAAGCTAAATCTGCTATTTCTTTGATGTTGATAAGACAATTAAGATTAGCTGTATTGTCACTGTAATCTATTGAACAAAATATAAATAGGCTACATCGTATTTCCTTTAAGTTATATTTCTCAAGGTTAGTATGTCAGAACTCAGAAATACGACTATTTTGTTCACCCAGAAGTTTTGCACACTACCAACGTTTGTCTTTCCTCGCTGAAGGTGGCTTTCAGAGGCTAGGTCCGGGGCGTTTCTCATGCCGTTTTCTACAGTTACAGTATGCACCGAATTGCATCCTTCATTCCTTCCTGTAAATGTACTGGTATCGGTATCGGCCCATCCCTAGTTAAGGCCCTGCTAGTAAAAATATATAAAAATCCATCAAACTCACCAAAGCTGCTCATTATTTGAAAACGAAGTCCATCCTCCTTTCTCTTTAAAAAATACTTATATGATGTGGTTGTACAGCACATCTTTGCATTAAGTTCCAATAAAAGATATTGCCCAGTGCTGAGAGTCGATTATGCCCAGTCCTATATTCGCCACCAAAGTTACTTCTTCACCTGCATCTGCCATTCTGCTAAAAGTAAAAAATCTAACAATCTAAAAATTGAAAGTTTAAAGAACTCGGAGACGGTAGAGCTAAGCTAGCTAGTTCTTGTTCCGATGGCAACATTTTTTTTGCAGAACTTTATTGAACTGCCACGCCTATCAGCAACAGAAACGATGCTGACGTAAGGTAGGCCTGCAGAAATGCTTTACTTGGTCAAAGAACACACCCAACATGGTAAAGTCGAAATCTGATTGATAAAACATTTGACAATCAACAACATGGTCCTGATGGGCTTCAACAGCAGACGGTATTCACTCAGAATTCTGAAGGTACTAGTCTACCTGGAGACAACACATATGAAAAAACCTTGTTGGACAAAAGCTTTCATTTATATGAGCTGCGCTAAAAGCAAGGCAACTGAAAAGAACGTACTGTAGCAATGAAATCACCATATAGACTAATTTAAATGAACTTATAGTGTTAATGAAAAAATATATTAAAGAAGTACAAAAATACATTTCTGATTCTGATTATCTTTGGGCCTGCAGAGAAGGCCTTGCAGGCCCTGATGGCCCACCACTGGTTGTGATTGGCCTGACCAGAATTTTTTTTTCCAGCTCGCAAGTCAATGGAGAGTTGCTAGACTGACCCTAGCTGCAAACTATATTTGCTGCCGCTAGGGTGCATCTAGATATCTAGGCTAGCATTTTCCTTGATTTTGCTTGTAATTCCAAATCACTTACCTGTGGTCAGAGAGCCATTGAGAAAGCAGGGTAGCAATTCAGCATTGAGTTTCCAGCCCACTTCTTCTGATGAGGCATGAGTTGACCACACAACCATTATACTTTTAAGACTAAGCAATACACAAAATATTAATAATAAAAATAATAATAATAAAACATTTTATTTACATTTCCTTTTTTTATACCCAAGGCGCTACAACAAGTACAATACAAAGTATATACATAAAATAAAATTATAATAATATAAAATAAAAAAATACAACAACAGGTAGAATATAATAGATATCCAGTATTGCCAATTAAGACACAAACATTATCTTACAAATATGGGTTTTTAACTGTTTCTTAAAACTACTTAATGTTGGGGCATTCCTGACAGTTAAAGAAAGTGCATTCCACAACCTAGGGGCTGCCACAGAGAAGGGAATTTCTCCATTAGTTTTTAGTCTGCAAGAAGGCAGTTTAAGGAGAAAAGAGTTAGCGGAGCAGAGAGATTGAGAGGGCATATATAGCTTAATTAAATCACATATATATGATGGTGCAGATCCATGAACAGCTTTATATGTTAAAATAAGAGTTTAAAATCAATACGGCAGTCGACAGGAAGCCAATGCAGGTTACTAAGCACCCCAGAGATATGTTGACGAAAAGAAGTATGTGTAAGAACACGTGCAGCTGAGTTCTGTATGTGTTGCAGGCGCTTAATAGACTTTGCAGGTAGGTCAAGATAAAGTATCAAACATATTAAAAGAATAACAACTCATAATGCTTGTATGAATGAATGAAATATTTTTTTTTATTAAACAATGCCACCATCAGCAGCAGTCGCCACCACCATCCTTCGCCAGCACCAGCCAGCTCAAGCAGCCATCGCCTCCAGCAGCCGCCACCAGCAGCAGCCACCACCTGCAGCAGAGTTTCCCCACACATGGACAAATTGCTGCCAAGTTGGGGAAGAGGTGGTTAGAAGCTTACATTTTGGCCAGTGTCTCTTGGTTCACACAAAAATGACTATTCCCCGAGTGAGTCACACCACTGTCTTTGTAATAAACATTTATGGAATAATTTGTATTCATAAATGTAATCCAACAGCCCTTTCAAGGGTATAATTAAACAAACACAACCTTATTTCTACTACACACAGTACTCAGCTGACTAGCTAACACCATCAGGTTCAGTAGATAACTCCTAAATAAACCTAAATACAACCTGTCCTTAATCAACTGTGGCATCTACCCCAATGCCAACACACAGTCTACGGTCATTTTCTTCTGAATGTTACATATAAGCAGTTCTGGGTCACTATATATTATGTTGTTCAGCATTTGTACAGTGCCTTGCGAAAGTATTCGGCCCTCTTTAATTCTTCAACCTTTTGCCACATTTCAGGCTTCAAACATAAAGATTTGAAACTGTAATTTTTTGTGAAGAATCAACAACAAGTAGGACACAATCATAAGGTGGAATGAAATTTCAAACTTTTTTAACAAATAAAAAACAGATTTCACACTAAATCAGTTAGTATTTGCAAACGCTACTATGGATAATTTATGTCATATACACAGCAGTTCCTTTTCAAAATATCAGAGAGCTGCCCATCGTACATTTCATTTCCTTTCGCTTCCCCTCAGCTGCATCTGTTATCTGTGTGAACATGACTACAACAAGATAAAAAATTCCAATACTAGTAACATTCACAATATCTCACAATATGTCTGGGAGTATATGCCCTATTTTGCTTCAGTAGTCGATCACAGAATTTTTTTTTAAATTACATTTTACACAAAAAATGTATCAACACAAGAAATACTGTATGCTATTTATGCTATTTAGCTGCTACCTTGACCGACACAATCTGTCAGTACTGAATATTCTCAGAAGTTGATAGACAGCTTCTATATGAACTACCTTGCTTGAATTTATACAGACAGATTATTATTTTTATGTTGTGTTTATTCAGGTACTGTATATACACAAACAAACTAGTGATCTTACGCTCCGTCACATAACAGTGACATCTCATGCTACTAGACCAATCATTGTATCTTAGCCAACATAGCTAGTTAGCTCTAAAACAATGACAGCCAACAGTAGCTTACCTAATCACCCTGTGTTGTGTACAAAGTGTGACGAAAGGCGTCCCTGGCACAGGAGCAATAGTCCTTGATCTGATCACAATGTTTAGGAGATATTATTGTATACAATCCTTCATCATGCTTTTTAGATATTATTGTATTCAAACAGACATCACGTTTTTAAAAGAAACTCACAAAAAATTTGGAAATTGTACCTGTAAATACACGAATTATTTTTGTGTACTCCGTGCTTCAAGAAATAATACAGATGTTTTTCTCAGGTTTTGTGACCGGTCGTATAGTATAGTACTTAAAGCACCCGCCTTTCAGGCAGAAGTTATGGTTTTGAATCACTGACATTTTTTCGTGGAGAGAAAACAAACAAAAGAATTTCACATATTTTAATGTTTCAGAAGGTATAGTATTTTTGTTTACAGCTTATACTGAAAAAATATGTCATTGAGTTCACTTCTTTGGCTTGGCAGTAATTCCTTGATGGAAAGCTCCTAAAGGTATAATCCCAAAGTAGCATTGTATCCATTGTCATCACTGGCAGATGAAGAGTAATTTGCAATTTATAAGAGAACCTGAAACTCCGCAAACACAAGATAATTTCCAAAAAATGTTTTGGTCAGCCGGCTGACTGAAAGGTAATTATTAAAACGTTTATCAATTTTAACACAGTCTGGTGGCATAACAGGTTAATTATTCACATATGAAGCAAGAGATCATGGATTCGAGTCTCTGCTCTACTGGTGGCAATATATATATTTTTTAAACACGGTCGCAGCTAACAACTCTTTTAAAAAATAGGGCAAGTAGTTGTGCAATCACACAATTTGATGTATCACTTTCAGTTTGGGCATTCCGGGTGGCCTGAGGATTTATTAGGCTACAATCTATATGAGTCCTCACTGATGATTTGACAGGTTTGATGAGGGTGGGATGTGGGGGAGGTGTGGGGGAGAGGTGGGGGTTTTGTGGAAAGTATGGGGGAGGTGTGAGATGTAAGAAGGGTGGGTGGGAAATGTGTTTGCAGCTTTCCAAACTGACTCACAAAGAGTGTTTAGAGGTCAGAGGGGAGAAATTAAATAACAGTGAAATAAAGTTTACACAAAGCTCACTGTTCATATTGCCAGAACTGTGTGTAGTTCGCCCTATACTGGCATGATGATACATTCCAAATATGGTTTCACCAAACTGGGATGGATCCAGACGAGTTACACAACAATAACAACAGCCAAACTTCCGGTGACGGAATGTGGACGGATCACTCGCGACTCGTGATTGGGAAAGTTCATAGTCGACACGAGCGGAGAGTCACTTCCGGATTTCAGAGCAGGAGTATTTGTTTTGGATGCTAATCTGGGCATGGCGTCCTTGTGGGGATCCACTGGCGCGGAGTTGGAGCAGGAGCTGGCTGACATCATTGAACTGGATAGACTGGCACTGGAAAGGGAAAACAGGAGGAATACTGTGCCGGTGGCGGGTCACAACGGCTGTGCAGGGGGTGAGGTCGGCATGGAGGGGAGTTCGGGTGGGAGTGTGGGTGTTGCTGGTGTGGCGGTAGGGTTTGAGGAAGCACAGTATGTTCGGAGGAAGAAAAAGCGTACATGGAAGCAAGAGGGTGGTGAGAGTAGTTCGGGAGAGCGTGAAGGGCCGGCACTTGGTGGTGGGGAGCAGGGGTATAAGGTGATTGTGGTGTTTTCGGCCCCGACAGGTAAGCTGTTACATCAGTGGTGTCACTCACTGCGGCGATTAGGGAACAGGTTGGGAGGGTGGTGGATGCCCGGTGTTTGAGTCAGCCTGATCTCTTAGAAATCCGTGAAACTGCCACGGAGTATGACCATCAGAATCTGTGACAGGTCCACGGAATGGCCGAAAATTCTGTGAAATGAACACGGATTAAAATCCGTGGCAGTTTCATGGAAAAGTCCGGAATTGGCGCACAGTGAGACCTTGCTGTTAACTCGATGTAAGCCTTTACCAAACCCCTAACCTAACCTTAACCACTCAGAAACCTTGCTGTTAATTCGATTTAAGCCTTTGCCAAACCCCTAACCTAACCTTAACCACTCAGAAACCTTGCTGTTAACTCGATGTAACTTGTATTTAGGGAGTAAAAAAGTGATAAAAAACCACGTTTGCAACACGTCTGCCACGCGTTGGAATAGAAAACAGAATACATGTAAAGTGTCCGCCTGGATTCGAACTCGCAATCTTTGGTACGTTAGTCGCATGTTTTTACGCCCACCCACCATCCCCAACCTGCAAAATCTACGCTATTTACACTCTGCTACATCATCATGCGATTCTGTGAAACTGCCACGGATCCTTAACTTCTAAATCTGTGGCAGTTTCACAGAATTTTCGGACATTCCGTGGAACTGCCACAGACTTTGAAGTTAAGTGTCTGTGGTAGTATCAAGGATTTCTAAGAGATCACCTTGGTTTGAGTGGTGAGAGGATTCTTATTGTGGTGGGTAGTGTGGCTTTGAGGGATAAGTTGCTGAAGTTGGAGGTGTTGATGCCTAGGAGTGCGGAGTGCGGTGAAGGTAAGAGGGGTGATCACGGGTGTTACGGGGGATCTGTCGATGGAGAAGCTGAAAGAGGTGGTGTCGGGAGGGGTTGTGTTGGATGCGAGATGGATGGGCAGTAGGGCACTGGGGTTAGAGAAGGTGAGTCCCACGGTGTTGTTGGAGTTTGGAGGGCCGTTGCCGAGTAGGTTGCACTTAGGGTTTCTTAGCTTTTTTGTGAGGGAATGTGTGCCGCTGAAACTGAGATGTTTTTATTGTCAGCATATGGGGCATGTGGCGGCTGTGTGTAGAGGGCAGGGTAGGTGTGGTAGGTGTGGGGGTGCACATGAGTATGGTAAGTCTGGGGTAGGGGACAAGGTGAGGTGCTGTAATTGTTGTGGGGAGCACAGTGGTGCGTTTGGATGGTGTGTGGTTCAGAAGAGGGCGGCGGAGGCACAGCGGGATAAGGTGGTGGATAAGGTCACATATGCGGAAGCAGTGTGGAGAGTAGGGGGACTAGGCGTAGGTGTGCAGGTGGAAAAGGAGCGGGATATAGGCCCGGTGTTGGAGGACAGTATGGGTGTTCACAGTGTGGTGTTGTCTGAGACGTGTAAGCATGAGTGTGTGGTTATTAAGGATTCGTTGGTGGTGGGCAGGGTTGAGTTTTTGGCATTTCTGTGTAGTGTGGTAAATGTTTGTAGTCAGGTTAGGGGCTGGAATGCTAGGATTGATGTTGTGGTGGGTGCTGCTAGGGAGTTTATGGGTATTACTGACATCCCGGGGGAGATGGTTTAAGAGCTGATGAAAGGGAAGGGGAAGGGGAGGGTAGGTAGTGGGGTGGGGGGGTAGTGGGCTGTATTTTAATTTCTAGGGTGGTGGGGTGTGGTGGGTGCTGCTGAATTGGGTGGGCCCCGACCGGCCTCACATTCCGGTACAGTTGGTGGCGGTGTATACACCTTAAGTTGGTTGCGATCCGCCATTAACCCCAAAGAAGAAAAAAATAATGGATCCAGACACAGTGCTGCCTTGTGAAGTTTCCATCCCTGACAATGACCAATGCAGTCCGAAGTGCCAAAAAACTGATAAATGAGTCCTTGCGTTCACCAAGGAATTACGAACATGGAGTGAAATCAATGATTTAGAGATTGGCAAACACCTTTTGTCAGTGTAACCTGTAATAAAATAATTCTGTAAACTTCTGAAATAGTAAACATAATTCGATGCTGCTTCCACAGCTGCAAGTTAAGACTATAATATGCAAAGCAAAAGCCATAAATCAACACTGTCCAGAAGAGCTTCTGACTTCTCCTGGTTCGGTCTCATCTGAGATGGACAGTCGAATCGTTTTTTGTGGTCTGACGAGTCAACATTTCAAATTCAAATAGTTTTTGGATAAAACAGTCATTGGGCCCTATATTTACAATCTGAAACGCAAGTATCAAACGTCAAATGCAAGTGACTTTGTGAATGGATCTTGGGCACTGTTGCTATTATACCGGCGAGGTAAATGACACTTGCGCCCAACAGAAATCTAAAATGGGTAGGTCTGAAGTAGCTACATTAGTCATAGGTGTGGTTCAGGCGTAACATGCAATAAATCAATCAGAGCATCATCGCACATTTCCTTCAAGAGCAGGCGCGCTTGTTCCATGGCGGATTGCTATTGTAACGGCAGATTGCTGTTGATTTTTTGTTTTTACAAAATGTAAAATAGATATTCTTTCCGATGTTTTGGGCACACTCTCACTGAATCACGAGGTTATGAATGCATGGTCATATTTTTGCAATGTAGTCTAAAATTAGACCAAGATTGCTTTGCTTATTTCACGATAGACGTTGTAGCAGCTCTTCTCTCAAATAAGCTCTCCTCCCGTTCTGCTGCTGGGGCATTTGGGATAAGTGGCAACGGCACATGCATTTCAACATCACGTCTCTTTAAGTCCACTAATATTTCCTCATTTATGTCATCAACACATCCATGATTCATGGAAATATTGTGTTAAACACAACAAGCCACAAATACTTTTTGAGGACTGTACTGTAAATGTGCCTCCTGTCCTATCCAAGCACCTGAAGCACATTTCCAGTATGCCCAATTTTTGTTCAATTACACTGCGTGTTTGTGTGTGTTTTCGATTAAACAGCATTTCACACACGGGTGCTGGCATAATAAATGGTGTCATCAGCCACATCTTTAACGGATAGCCGTTGTCCCCTTCACAGACACCCATCCAAGGGGGGATTCTCCTCGAATATGGCAGGAATGGCAGAGTTTGCCAACATAAATTAGTTGTGGCTTGAGCCAGGGTAATTCGCAAAGACATGGGTGATTTTATTATTAGCATCGCAAATTACTTTTATGTTGATTGAATGGGTTCCCTTGCCGTTGATATATATCAGTTCAAATAATTCAGCCTGAATATTTTGGGTAAATGTGTACACTAGATTTATGCCTATTTTTTTCACATCTTTGGACACCACAATGATTTCCCTCATGTGGTAATATTTTTCCATATAGTTATGTATGGTTTGCAAAAATATTATGTATGGTTTGCAAAAATTGGGAATTGCTCTACCTGTGTAGATGAGAGAAGCAAAGTGTATGCACATTGTGCACACACTACATTATGGCCAAGCATGTGCCCTTAAAATAGCATCTGAATAATCTGCCACTGACTTTAGACTAGGTTTTTCCTGTTCTGTGGCGGAATTGTTTTCTGAAACTGCAAAAAGCACCAGGGACCGTTTGCACTGGAACACGCCTCCTCTTTTTGCTACACCGCCCCTGGGAGTGCAAGTTCATTCCCTAATTTATCGATGCACGTCTGTGGAGGGAATAGTCAACTGTGCGACAAGTGCAAAATAGGAATGATTCATGCATCAGTGACGTGCGGCCTAAATTGCACTGGGTGTTCACCGAGCCAAAGAGGAAAAGGACAATCCAAGCTGTTATTAGCGTCAGGTCAAACCTTTGCTGGGGGTATGTAACGCCCAGCCCAGGGAGGACCGGCGTTCACATATTGCATGGAACTGAGATATGGACTCCTTACTGTATTTTGGTTTATTTGTGCGTATATTGTTTCAGTTGTGCTTCAAGTATCATGTTTTATGTTTCTGTTCTATGCATATTATTGACTAATATGAACTCTGGAAAGAAGGAATTGAAGGTACAGAATAACTTGGAAAAGGCTAATGAGCTCAATATGTTTTACAAACGTTTTGACCAGGATGATGAAAGTAATGTGACCCGCTGCAAAGAGCTGTATATGTCATTACCATGTGACCTAAAACAAGACAGAATAATTATTAACCCTAATGATGTCACAGCAGT